>JAOZJS010000952.1:0-16560 GCA_025882695.1 Amerodectes protonotaria
TTTGGTAGTTTTGTTCCGTTCATTGAATGATGAATAATTCAAACTACAAAATAATAATAAGAGCTAAGAGCACCTGGACTAACGGTGTTTTTTGTGTGTTTGTCTTCAAACATTGTCTCCAAGTTGCAATGTTCCAAGATTCTTATTATTATTCGGTTTAATAACAAGGAATGAACGCAAAAAATAGAAGCCCAAACAAACAAACAAACAAACAACCGAGTACAAGCCCAGAACGGTTGGCCTAGGACAGCAGAATAATTCTTGAAAGACAAAACAGAGATTCCAATGAATACACCGGACCCGGGACACAGGTGTAAAACACATATAGAAAAAAAAACCGAAAACAGAATCCGTCTCCGTCTCTATTTCTAGATGAATTCTAGAATCGAACCGAATCGAACCAAACAGAATTCTGGATTCTGGATAATTTTTTTCCTATCCTGTTAATTTTATGAACATACGCATTTTGGTTGCACTTGGTTATGATTATTTTGGTTGCCGGATTGTTTGTTATCGGATCCAAATTTGGACCCTTTCAAAGAAATCGGCTTGTACTGATTCGTCACCAACACTCAGGAGTTACATCAGGAGTTAGCAACCATCGGCCCATCAAACATTTGGGTACGGCCCACCAAGCTAAACAGGAGACGCGAAGCTATATCCTCTGTGTAGCTCTCTCTGATTGGTCCACCAGTGATGATTTGACCTGATGACAAGACACACCATTAACCAGTACATGGCTGTGCATGTTTGACGCCTTTGAGGACCGTTCTCCTCTTTGATTGGTTCATTGGTGTGATATGTCCTGATGACGAGACACACTAGACACACCGAGACACAGGAGATAAAGCTGCACTCTCCTCTCTGATTGGTTCAATGTGATGATTTGACAAGATGACGAGACACACTATAAGGAGGAGACGAAGCTGTGTTTCTGTTCTCCTGTTCAGAGATGTCATCGTAGGTCTACGTTCTACACTACTGATTTAAGTGTGTAGCCCGCCAAAAAATTTTAAAATTTAAAATTAAAATTGGCCAATTTTAAAAAAATTTAAAAAAAATTAAAAAGGTTGCTCAACCCTGAGTTACATCATCATCATCATCATCTAGCCAAACTATCTTTATCAAAATCATTAAGATTCTTGACAGTGTGATTCTTGATGTGGTGTGGTGGTGGTCCGAACAAACAAAAAACGAACTTTTCCAGCTCTTTTATGGATGGTTGAATAACGCCAAACGGAAGTGATTTTTTTTCTAGCATCTTATTTTAGCTTCTGATAAATGATTCACTTGGTTCCGACAAACTCTAATGTTTGCTTGCCAGTTTTGGACGGGTTTTGTTTGGTGTGTCCACCACCAGTTTGTTCACCAGAATAATATCAAAGAAAGAATCAAAGTTGATAGTTGGGACATCATTCATTGTGTGTGTGTGTGTGGTTCTAGTTGAGTTGTATTGAAGATGAAAAATTGTCTTGTCTTCGGGATTTGTCTAGTCGTGGTCTTCACCGACGCCCATACTCATAAAATTTTGCATCATTTTGTTTTGTTAGCCAACTGTGGTTGGATACCACAATTCTGGAATTCTGACATTCTGGTATACCAACTTGGGATTAAAAAGAAAAAGAGCAAAGCACTTTGTCGTCGTGTTATGCAAGGAAAACTAATGGATTTCAATTGTTTCATTTCTCTCACGCCATGACATTCGTTGAACAATAGTTAAGATTTACATTCACTAAAGAATATACACACTGAGAATAAAGCGAGAATAAGTCGGATGATAGAGGCATTCATCCGATTCTGGCCAATCTCGTTCCCAAGAATGATTTGTCTATTCTTGTCTTTTTTTTTGTTCATGCTAAACCAGAATCATTTGACTTGTCTGAAAGTCTCGGAAGATAGCCAAACAGAGATATGGAAATGGAGACCCGAAAAAGAAGAAGAGCCACTTTGTTTTTTTTATTCGCGCTGAAACTTCTTCTTATCATCATCGTAACAAGAATCATCATTATGATATATTGCGTAATATTACATCCATTCTAAATGGATCCATGGATGGGTAGATGGGTAGACAGGAAGATTGGCGCCCGGAATATAATATCTTTGTGGATATCAAATAGTTCAGTCCAACCAGTTCCAGCCATCCAGTTCAGTCAAACAGGTCCATAAAAGTATTAGTTTTGTTAGTTGGCAAAACAATCAAATTACATCTTTGCAACATAGCAAAGAACAATTGTATAGCACATCTAGTTGTCGCGTTGTCGTTGTTCTTTTTTCAAATGATTTGTGCACAAACTTGGTTAGTTTCCGTTTTCTCGTGCATCCATTTTTCATTCAAATTTGAAACTGACCCCGCTCAAATAATGAATGCGCAAGGCGATTTGGGAGAAACAAAATGATAATAACCACCAATCATCATGGATCAGTTCCAAATTTTGATTCTCTAAAAAGCGAGAAACGAGTTCACCGAATAAACCACCACCATAAACTTGCTTGGGACATTCATGTTCGTCGGTGTCAAATCCAACCTGAATGGTGTTTGGATCGGTTCGAAAATTCACGCTCGAATTATTTTGAATCTGAATGAATTATGAAATTTGCTCCAGCAAAAAAAAGGTGTTCAGGTATTCTCGGATACTCGGATACTCGATATTTTCATCTCATTCCGACAATCCCGATGAGATTAGTTTCATCACACTTTCATCCTTCTTCTTCGGGACAAAGAGAAGTTCAGCAGAATCCGTCGGGCGTCATTCGGACAATCGTCAGCAATAAGAGCAGCGAACGAACAAACAAGCAAGAAAAAACGGAATCGTTTAGAATGAGACGAATATATGTGAAGAAAATATGTTTCATTTTTCCTGGCTCCTAATCTACCCCAACCTCCAGTCTCTATTCATCCAATCTCTCAATTCCCAAAGCTGATGCTATTTTGGATCATTCGGACAAGGATGCCATTCTGTTGAATGGATACGTATAATCCTGGCTAGATGCGATGCGATGGATTCTGCTAGATTAAATTTTTTTAATTTGTTACAATTCTCCTACGGATCAATTCCATCTCTTTTATTTTCCTACATTTTGTACATTTGTGTGGGTAAGCTGTATCCCAAGGGACAATACGGATACGGATATTGTCCATCGTATCCATGTTTTGAATAGCAACACACACTATAACACTAGGAAAGGCTGACAGCTTTAACCAGTACAAGTCTGTGCATGTTTGACGCCCAAAAAAAAACCGTTCTCCCCTCTGATTGGTTCATCGGTGTGATTTGACCCGATGACGAGACACACTAGACACACCAAGACACAGGAGAAGAAGGTGTATTTCTCTCTCTGATTGGTCCACCAGCGATGATTTGACCTGATGACGAGACACACTATAGACTTGTACTTGTCTGTGCTTGTTTGACGCCTATAACAACCGTTTTCCCTCCTGATTGGTCCACCAGCGATGATTTGATCCGATGACGAGACACACTATAAACAGCAGAAGAAGGCGTATTTCTGTTCTCCTCTTCATGCTCGTAGTTTTTTTGTTCTGTTTGAATTTTGCTAGTGCGCTGCCGTTTTGGTTGGGCTGCGACCATATATTGACCACCCTTTGGCTACGACAAAATTGTCTGGCGATATAAAATGCGTTAGGATTCTACGTGCTGGCATTACATTTAATTTGATGGCCTACATTAACTCAGGCTAAGCCTCAATTTATGTCCCGTTGGAACATGTTTGGCAAAACATGATCCAATATACATTGTGAAATAATCTTATTTTAATTACAAGATTTTTCTTTATTAAATCTAACTTGGTCATCATACTAACAATTCATTCATTATTTACAAAATCTGTTTAACATTATCACTATCGCCAATATCAAATTCTGGTTTGGTTTTTCGTCCTTCTTGAATCAATTTTTCAATGGATTTTCTTATGGCCGGTGGTTTTAGCTCTTCGAACAATGTGCATTGATAATCAGCGGGTATATTGGATTCTTTTTTCACGTAAAAAGCTCGCGCTATTTCTGTATCATAACGGCAATCTTCAAATACTTTATGCATGTTTTCGGGAGATAGATCCAAATGGTACAATACAAAACTAAAAGTACAAAAAAAATAGAATTTGAAGCACAACAGGAAATCATTCAATTGATTGACAAACTTTGCTTGATTATAACGTTTAGCTTTGGGTATCGATGTTGAAAGACGGTAATGTAAAGGTTTGAGTCCAAAATATTCGATTTTCCTTAAGATTCCTTGGTTGTCAAACACGAAATTTGCAGCTCTTTTCATGCAATCGACCAATTCGGGCTGATAAAACAAAGGCAAAATGTATCATTTGTGTCCAAGTAAGATTAGGCCAGATTTTTACCTTTTGAAGCTTCTTGATCAACAACATTAGCTCATATGAAGGCATTTTTACCTTGAAATTACGGTGGTTACAGGATTCAGATGGAAATTCGGGAATTCCAGAATCCAGAAACATGTGATTCCTGAGCCGATTTGAGCGCCATCTAGTTTTGAACAAAGAGAACAATAGAAATTCAAATTTCAATTGAAAAATTCGTATCATATCACTGAATACCCAACAGAATCATTGTTGCATCTTCCGCCGGTTAAGATGAATTAATCAATTGAAATCAAATTGAAAATTACCAAATTGTGATGATAATATTTTATCATTAATCGTCTAACTTTGCTTATTTGATTTGATTAACCAAACACATCGCTTTCTTTGATGTTTTAAGCACGATGAAACCATCACTTCCTGAGCAACCACAATAACACAGTATTTCTTGCTTTGAAGGTAACAAACCATGTCGCGCGCTTGTTCTTTCTTTTTTTTCCATGATTGGTGCATGCACCAGTGTGCACCACCTAACACCTATTGTCGTTTGGAACCTAAATGCTATTATAAAATTTCTGCTATAGTAGTACTGGTGGTGGTTTCCAGGTTATGTTTGTGATTTATAAAACGACCGCGACCAGATCAGGCTACACGCGATCCTCAGGAAAACCAGAAAACATTTTCGAAACGATAGCGCACCGCGTTGGACGCTCTTAATTCTATTTGTGTTTTCCTCGGATTCTTCGTATAATTTTGAAAAAATTAAAACAAACGCCACATCTCAAAATTGTGCCATAGCTTTTCCAACATCCGAATATTCTCCAAGAAGATCTTCGAGAAGGTTTAATCTTCACATCTTGCTGGAACATCGACACAATCCCGGCCAGTGTTCATGTAAGTGAAGATGTTTTGTTCATTTGGCTTGGATTTTGGATGTTTTTGGGCAAATATCTTTGCTCTAATTCGTTGATTTTTGGCCATTGGATTGTATTTGAGAAATTTCCATACTTATGTGTGAAACATAAACACCTGAACAATGTGTTACCTTAGATACCTGGTGATGGTTGGTTGGTGTAATTATGTTCCAATCAATGTTGTTGTTGTTGTTGTTGCTGGTTGTTGTTTGCTTGTTTGTTTGGTTGTTATTAAACAACTATTAACAAAACATTAAATATACTTGATAATGTTATTTGTCAGACATTTTTTGTGTGTGTCAACGCGGTTGTAAAAATGTCACCCATCAAATTGATGGTTGTCCCGGTGAACTCGTTCATCGTTTGAATTCTAAATGGCCACCGGCCAAAAATCTGATGCAACCCGAGAAAACCTTTGACATTTTCTATGTGTGTCCTTTTTGTATGTGATTTCGTTTTGTATGGTATTGAACTTTGAAATTTGTGAAGAACATTCCCATACCTGTGTGTGTGTTGGATATAATAAAAGAAAATAGTTAACATTCGCATATTAACAAATATGTGAAAAAAACAACAACATAATATTAGACAGCTTGATCTGGTCACACCCGAGAAACCGCACAAAGAATACCACAAACCGACAACCGACAACTGTTCATGTGTTCCACAATAATTTATAATTTATAATAGCCAAAGTAGTATTCTCCCTATTCTACTACGGGGGGCGCCTTCACTAGGCGCCAGTTGCTTGCCGATTGACGACCATAATGATGATGGTTCATTCAGATCCAGCAACATGATCAATGAATCGTAATTATCAGAATATCCAACGAGGACCCGGGCGAGAGAGAGAGAGAGAGAGAGATTCAAATCAAAATCCAAATCAAACAGGATCGTCACATTAAATCTCACTGATTTGTTTTTGTGTTTCGCTCCATTTGAGCATGTGCGGTGAGCATGATGCAGAATGCGGGAAATTCTGGGTTTTGAATTTTGAAACCAACAAAAAAAAACTATAACCAGGCCGATGATCATCGTCCTTGTTTGAGTGATCCACATACTTTGATGGTGGTGGTTTCCATCAATCTTTATTCTCTTTTTTCTTTCATTCTTTCTTTCTTGTTCTTTCGCGGTCTTTCGCGGTCTCTGGTGTGGCCCCTGAAATGCTTCAAAGTGTGCACCTTGCCATACACCTTGCGATAGTAACCAACTATTAATAATGAGTGAAAGATCTGGGCATTCTTTTAGGCCCAGAATAGATTGAATGAATGGAATCATCCAGGATGAGTGAGAAATTAGAGAACAACGCCCAAAACCAATTTTTGGAACTATATTTTGGCTCCAGAATAAAATATTACCTAAAATATAACCTTTGAATAGAAGAAGCCCTTTGAATATAAACCCTAGAAAAAAAACTATTCCGGATTGTTCGGGCATTATTCCGATCTATCTTATGCTGTGGGAATACAACCTCTGGAAGCAGGTTCCAAAATCATTCCAGTTCCAATCATTGGTGTGTGTGTGTGATTGCGGCTAAAAACAAAAAAATATGTATATAAGTGTGTCTCTCTCTCCACTACCACGAGCAAAAAGTTCATCAACCTGATTCGATCGGAAACAACCAAAACTGGAATACAACATCCGATAGTTTTCCCCGAAAAAAAAATAATCTTTTCATAAAAACACTTCCTAGTTCGTAATAAACATTTTCGTTTTTCTCGTTTCGATAATTTTCGAATTTACAACCAACCAATCAACCAATCGACCAACTAGTGAATCACCCAAATCAATCGATCGATCATCCTGAATTCTAGCACAGATTTCCGTTTTGGTTTCAGTACCGGATTCGATTGCAATACAACAACAAAACAATGGTGGACGGTGGTGTTGGAAAAGGCATCAAATTTGCCATGTTTGTGGCCAACGGTGTCATATTCGTGAGTGTTACTGTTTCCTGTTTTCTTACCATTTCCACCAACAACAATCAATTTGTAAATTTTGTAAATTTTGTTACAACTTGGAATAGGTGGGCGGCCTGGTAGTTTTCGCCATCGGTGTTTGGACATTGGCCGATAGGTCATTCATGGAACGTTTGTTGGGATCCAATCTGTATATAACATCAGCATCGTTGTTGATCGCTGCCGGTGTGATCGTGGCGTTCATTTCATTTTTGGGCAGTCTTGGAGCCTACAAAGAGATCCGTTTTATGTTATTAGTATATTTTGTTCTACTGTTCCTGATATTCATTTTGATGCTGTTGGGCGGTATATTGGGCTATGTTTTCCGTAACCAAGTAGATGATCGTATGACACGTGAAATGAAAATCACGATCAGCTATTATGGAAATGATACTGCCATCACAGATGTATGTAAATCATTTCCATCATTTGAATGATGATGATGTTTTTGAATTCAAAACCTGTCTAATTTCCGTTTTGTCTTCAGGCATGGGATTCGGTCCAAAGAAATGTAAGAATGTTGTTGTGTCTAATTCGTTTGCTTTTCGATTAACATTTGTTGTTTCCACCTTTTGTTCCTAATTTCCTAATTTCCTTTATCAATTCAAGTTTCATTGTTGTGGAATCGAGATAGATGGTCAACCTGGTTATGAAATTTACATAAAAAATAATCCATATTTTAGCAGCAACCCTAGGAAAAGGGTTCCAAGAAGCTGTTGTAAAGATTTAAGGGATGAAAGCTCGGTTGAAACATGCATGTCCACTCCAACTAATCCAGCGCATATTTATCATGATGTGAGTTTTAATTTTAATTTTTTTAATTGTTAATTTTAATTTTTTCGAATTTTTAAATTTCCCTAAACGCTTTTCTTCTTATTGAACTAGGATTGTTATGTGAAAATGAAAAACTTTGTCAAAGGACATGCAATGTTGGTGGGCGGTATTGGTATCGGTATTGCTTGTATACTAATCATCGGCATGGTACTGTCCATGGCTTTGTTCTGTATGATCGACTAGCCAATAGACGTTGTTCTAAGTTCATCAAACGTTCTTGCTCCTCCTTGGTTTTCTCATCGAAATACACACAAGCACAAGCACAAGCACAAGCACACACACACATACTCACACCCACAATATGCATCTTTGCATTGGCAATAGTAATGCTGACTAATTTAGCTTTTCAGCCATACAAACAGCAGCAGCCGGATTCGTTCCCGTAGTTTGATTGGTTGATTTGATTTGATGAGTCCCCTGTCACTGGTATTTGTAAAATATACTTGATTATAACGTGCGCGCACACTTACACACACACAAACGCACACCAATGGATAGCCTTTCTAGCCTCTGTATCTGACATGGATGGGCAGATTTTTGTTTCGTTTTGTTTTACATGCAAAAAGGCACAGACAGACACAATCGCCATTTATAGGACGAGAAATAGTATTAGCCAATCAACGCTTGTTTAGCATTTTTTTGTGCAGAAAAAAAATTTATCCACGCCCCTTTACATTATTATTATAATCATAATTATAATTATTATTACTATTTCAACGTTGTACACAATCAATCTTCATGCACCGTGCGTAACACTGCACTTATTCATATGCTGCATCCATAAATATATTTGTCAATAATATTTGTTTTTTCTTCTTCGCTTATTATTTTTGCGATGATGATTTTCAATGGCGGTTTTTCCCCATTTGTATTTTACCTGTTCAGATTTCCGTTGATTTCCAGAGAGAATAAAATCCATTCAAACTGCCCGTTTTTGTTTCCTATTTTCGAATTTTCATTGAATGTTACTTTGTCGCCAAAAGATGGCGCCACTATCGCTCAGGTTAGGCCTTTTTTTGAAAATTAACCCCTTCAAAGCTCCGGAACCGCGGGACGCTCTATTCTGGATTGATAGCAATGGATTCACACTATATTTTTTTAATTTTTTTCCGATTTTTTTTGAAAATGATTTTTACAAAAAACAAAACAAAACAACACACATTCACACACAAACAACACAGCAAGTAAAAGATATGAGAATAATAATGATAACAATAATAATAATAATTTAGCAAAGGTAACATAAAATAAGATCGTGTGCGTGTCCAGGAAGACTAGAGTGAGAGAGAGAGAGAGAAAGAAAGAAAGAGTGTCAATTAGGCGCGCATATTGGAAAGAAGAGGATCATGATGGGAAGGATGAAATTCACACACATATTTGATAACACACCAGAATCGTTGCATAATTTTGAGACATTTAGAAAATTTAAAACACAATTCAATTCAATTGATTAGAATGATGGTGGATGATTGGAAGATACAACAACCATTCTGCATTGGACATTGGAGAAGAGTTAAATTTTTCTATTTAATTTGCTTGTTGTCGTTGATTTGGTTGTAGTTTTCGTTGTGCTTTTCGTCGATGTAACTGTTGTTGATGTTGAAGATGATGATGTTGATGATGGTGATGATTTGCTGCTGCTCATTGAATCCATGGTTGCACCCATTCTTCTCAAAGCAAGAATTGCATTAACCGCTTTCTGTCAGAAAATGATCGTCAAAAAACAAAACAAAACAAACATTTTGTTGCAAATTTGACAACAACAAAAACAAAAACAACAACAAAAAAAGCATATCAATTGCAGATGGTGAAAATGGGATAATAAGAATTAATTGATAGGTTTTCATCAGCGTTAATTAATTCGACAAACACACAAACAAACATTCATTTGTGAAAAAAAATCAGCCGCCTTGAGCAAATGAATGAATGAATCGATTGAATCTCCTAATTTTCTGCTCTGCCTGCTGCAGAATTAAATTCAGGTCAATTGTGACACTTTTTTTCTGCTCCAAGTTTCAATTTGATTTTGCTACAAATTTTTTGATACCCCTTATCTTCCTTGACAGTTTCTTTCCAAAAAGAATTGATTGATCTATTTGTCCTCAAATGTGTGTCCCCAAACAAACTGGAAAATTGTTCTAAATTGATTTTCGTAATCTAAAATCATTGGATTTTATTCAAAAGATTTAGATGTCTTTTTTTTCGTTTCGTTTGGACAAATCAAACATTTCCTTCTAGCTTGCATGTTGTACCGCAGCGGTGTGCAACAGGCTGCCCATCAAACATCATTTTTGTTGCAGCCCACCAAGCATTCAGCTAAACAGTAGACGAAGCTATATTCCTCTCTCTGATTGGTCCAATGTGATGATTTGACCTGATGACGAGACACACACACACTCACTATAAACGCAATGTAAAGCTATCAGCCTTAACCAGTACTTGTTTGTGCATGTTTGACGCCTATAACAACCGTTCGCCCCTCTGATTGGTTCATTGTGATGATTTGACCCGATGACGAGACATACACGCACACACACTCACTATAAGCGCAATGTAAAGCTATCAGCCTTAACCAGTACTTGTCTGTGCATGTTTGACGCCTACAACAACCGTTCGCCCCTCTGATTGGTCCAATGTGATGATTTGACCCGATGACCAGGCACACTATAAACAGTAAAAGAGGCTGGGTTTGCTGGGTTCTTCTGTTCAGAGATGTGTGGGTCTTAGGTCTACATTATGCACTGCACTTCAAATGTGCGGCCGCCCAAAAAAAATTGTCAAAATTTAAATTGTCCCGTTCATAGCGAGAAAGTTGCTCGCCCCTGTTTTGTTTGCTATGAACAAGCCTATCGTTTTGAATCGTCTAATATCTTCTCACCTGTACCAATATACCTGTACCTGTGAGGTGATAATCTATTTATGTGCGTATATGCCTTGTCTATGTCTGTATTCATCTCTATCTATCTCTATCTCGCTCTCTCGTTCTGATACGTGTATAAATAAATTCAAAGTCGATACTGGTCGCGGACGAGACGAACTTTTGAACTATTTTCTGCTTGATATTTCTGCCCAAAGTATCCGTCCGTCTCCGAGCAATAAAATAAAAGGAGATGTCCAACAGGAGATATGTGTGTGTGTTTTCGGTTTCAACACACTATCAACCGAACAACTTCAATCCTTTAGGAAATACATATATGAATTATGTAATAATCAATCGACCGGTGCAAGTGTGTGAGAGATGCTCAATATCTGTTGATTGATGGTTTTGAGCCAGCCCGAAAAAAAACCTGATAGACTGATAGATCTAAAAATTCCCAATTCCGAGTTTCGTATGAATATTGATGAAAAACATATATTTCATGTTGCATCAATATCATGATGAAATAACTGTCATTATTTTTGTATATTATTTGCTCTATTTTTCGCCCAGATTCATAATTAAGCGGGCCCTAGAGGCCCCCTCTAATAGCGACAAATTTAGATTTAGTAAAACAAATCTCGCGATATTTACCTGCCAACGTCTTCTGATGACGAATTTTTTCAATTTTTTCTTATCCAACGATTTGTCCACTTGTTTTTTCGTACGTTTCTGGATTGATCCAAAAAAAACAGGAATCATAAACAGAATCATTTAAAATTCAGATGATTCCAGCAGCATTATTAGAGTGAGTGAAATCAACAGGTGTGCTTACCTTTAGCCATGGATGTTTCAATGCTTTGGCTGCTGTTAATCTTTTGCTAGTTTTTTTTGGGAGGAAAAAAAGAGAGAAATTTTAAAGCAGTTTTAGCCGTTGAGCATCAAAGAAAAATTTTTGAAACAAAGCTTCCGTAGCTAGCTTCCATGAAATCATCAAAGCCCTGTCACATGATTGGTTTTGAAGTTTTGAATAATCATTATGGTCATAAACGAATCAATTAATTAATTTTAGCGGACAGAACAGCGGATTTAATTGGAAAATTTTTTGATCGTTAGCTATCAAATTTAAATTTCAAGGATCCAAATCCAATTTGAATCAAAAAATCGAGAAAAGAAAGAAATCAACATACTTTTTATCTTTGACCAACAATTTTGAAATAAAATCTTTGGCATCATCGGATATAATATCGAAGGATTCATCATTGAAATCATACGTTGCACGAGTTACGTTGGCCATGGTTTCTAGATCGCTATCACCCATGAATGGTGATAGACCAGATAATCTGAATGACCACACAATAAATCAGATCCGGTTTTGCTAACAAAAAAAAAATATTCCGCAATGTACTTACAGCACATAGGTGATCACACCGACCGCCCACATATCGGTGGTGAACGCAACATCTTCAAAATTGATCACTTCCGGCGCAGCAAATTCAGGCGTACCGAACATAATCTGTAGGCCTTTTTCGAATTTACGTGCAAACCCGAAATCGATCAATTTCACCCGGTTTCCGGTACGTGTTACACAGAGGACATTTTCAGGCTATTTAGACCCAAAAAGGATTAAAAAGGGCGGTTTAGAATCCTTTTGATTGCGTGGGAAAAGGCGGGGCTTGCGACAACTTACTTTCATATCAAGGTGTATTATTGATTGTGAATGAATATAATCTAAACCTTCACAGATTTGTCGGACAAATATTGAACAGGCTTTCTCGGTCAGCACGAATTCATCCTCTATGACCCTCTCGAAAAGTTCTCCACCTTCGATACTGATCAAAAAGGTGTGGAGCAAAAAATGGACAAATTAATCCATCAAATGGATTAATTAGTAATTGTATCAAAACATCAACATCAATTGATTAATTATTAATAATTTCTCAGGTTCTCAGGGATCGCGCGATAATCCTACTAATCCGATCAATCTTTAATTCAAGATCTGTCTCCGCAAACATCGTGGAGGGAGATTCTAATTATTTGCAATTCTGATTGAAATTCGCTGTCCACAAACAAACAAACAAGTATCATATCTACTAGTCTAGGGGATTTTCGCCGTTAAAAGTCGAATATCGAATATCCATAGCTTTGCTTTGCCCTATAATGCCCTAGTGATGTTAGGAAATGATGCTGCTGCTTGTGGCGGAAACCGCGATCTGATGATCTTATGCAATACCGAGACCGAAGCTGTTAGCATAAAATCAATTACCATTCCATGATGAGACACATTTGTTTTTTGCCATCATCGAATGCATCATACAATTGCAGCAAACGTGGATGCTGTAATGAGCACATAACTTCGACTTCACGTTCCACATCTTTTTTATCTTGTTGGCATGTGGTCTGAATGAATTTGGCAGCCAATTTTTTCTGCGTAGTTTTCTCATAACAAATCCGTACAATGCCGAATTTTCCTCTAAGGTAACCGAAAACGAACGAACGAAAAATAAAAAGAAAAAGTGTGTTACGATTTGCTCTACGTCTAGCGGATTGTACGGCGGCGGCGGAAACCGCTAAACCGCTAATTCCTAATTCACCTTCCTAACTCTTCGCCCAGAATATATTCATCGGTTGGATTTGTACTTTTAACTTTGACATTTCTTGCCTTGAACGGTGGCTCACAATCAACATCATCCGGTTCGGTTTCATCCACGTAGATCATTTTTGAATGAGGCATTCGGTTCGGATTATGATGACGACGATGAAGATGATGATGATGATGACGTCGGTGGTGATGGTGGGGATTTAGAATCTAGAAACAACGATCAAAATATGCGTAAACAATCAGAATCGATTATTCCTGGAACCGAGCGGAATCAAACAAAAAATTTTTAGCACACTCTGCGCTTGTTTAACGCGGCTACAGTCCGGAAATAATTTTTTTGTGCTGATCAAAGCCAGAAAACGGGAGAAAAAAAGAACAATCGGCAGTATTTGAGATTGAGGATGCGGAGGATGCAAACACAATTGATGAGGATTATTGATTTGGCTGGTTGGTTGATTAGGCTATGTTTTTGGTGGTTTGATGTTTGTGCTATGCTGTTTGGTTTCTATCAAATGTTATTCAACAACCACCAGAGATACATGAATATTCGGCTACGTGTTTGTAGATACCACAAAACACTTTAGCATTTGCGAAACAAAGTCACAATGATACGAGGAACGAAAATGTCGAACGCAAAAATTGCATCCACACACACACACACTGGATTGACTTTTTTTTCCGATGATCTTCTTCGCTACATGGATATTCATTAATTGAATGGTTGTTATGGGAATCGATTTGGTCCGGTGTCCGTCAGACAATCCACCACCACCACAGCACTTTCACATTTCACAGAGATTGGCAAATCCCTTGTTTGTTTGTGTGTGTCGGGTAGCCTAAACACAGCTCGAACTGGAAACGGATTGTGATTGTGAAGTCGTTGTTGTCTTCTTCCTTCCTCCCTTCAGGAATGCAGATTCAATGTCTGTTCGATGTGTGTGTGTGTGTGTGTATTGGGCACCAGTTCATAAAGCAACACCACCAGAAGAAGCAACAAGTTAAATGTTCAATCTAAATTCGAGAATGCGATTCTTGTCGCACTCGCACACA
This sequence comes from Amerodectes protonotaria, assembly GCA_025882695.1. NCBI lineage: Eukaryota > Metazoa > Arthropoda > Arachnida > Sarcoptiformes > Proctophyllodidae > Amerodectes > Amerodectes protonotaria. The sequence goes on from JAOZJS010000952.1 coordinate 14,560, forward strand.
CACACACATGCGTCGGATGTGCATGATTTGATTTGATTCAATGAACTTGGGCAAAAGGTTTTTTTCCGATCAGCCACGACCAAAAAAACAAAAACAAAACATCAAAACATTTGTGAAGATGATACCATGTCACAGCCCAGAATATGATCGCATCAATGTCATTCGACGAAAAAACGAAAACAACGACGACAACAAGAATAACCGAAAGATAACATCGCTTGTTTTTCCCAAGCAAAAACAACAGATTGTAGATCTCACTCTCTCTCATTCTCGCTTGCCCGAATCTTTGCCGTTAACTTGGCTTGCTTGGCTTGGCGTTCGGTTGTCAAAGTTATTATTATTTTGGTTTTCAAGGGCTTAGATGTTTGTGTGTGTGTGTGTGTGTGTGTGTGTTTTTGTAGGTTCAGGATTCTGTTAGGATTCTGTCTGTTTGGTTGGTTGGCCAAAATTCAATGCTCGAAACAGAACGACGACGGCTGTGATGATGAAGATCCTCAATGCTTCTTCTTTTGGCTTTTGGCATCATACGAACGGGATAATGCTGAGTTTGCATCAAGTTTGCTACGATCGACGATGGTTAGTTGGCCAAATTCTACACGGATTCTCTCCATCCTAATTGGTGTGCCGGGATGCTACCACACATACCACACATACATCTCCAATTCTCCCACATAATTGTAAGATTTGTATTTGGCGTCTAGTTCAAAAACAACAGAAATTTTCCACAATTGCTTCATCAACTGTTGCTTTTTTCGCTGCGCGATCCCTTATTGGACGCTCAATGCTTGGAAGCATCATTCCAGGCGCGCATGTACATGGCAACCAAAAATTGAGACGGTTGCCTAATAACGAAGAATCCGGACATTCTTTTGTTTTTATTTATTTGTCTGTTTGTTTGTTTGTTTGTTTCGTGCAAACCATCTTTTTTGATGATGTGATTGCTATTGTTTTGAGGCGCGTTGTTGTTGTTGCTTGGTACATCTCGATTTCAAATGCTTGCTGCTTGTTGTTCGTTCGTTTGCCTTAGGATTTCCAGTGGAAAAATTCAAACTCAAATTGGATGGATTCTCCTTGAATGGTGATTCTTGTGGGGATGATGTGTGATTAAACACATTACATCGCTACCACACAACAATGATGAATGGGCGCGTGTATTTTTTTTTTTGCTTGCTCGTTGTTGTTGTTCTGCGAAGCAACAAACATCCTGTATCTTTGCCAAAACCAAGCATTCTTGTTATTCAATCACAAACCGTTCAAAACCGTTTTTTTCCATAGATGACCTTCAAATTCTGTGCTTTGCTGTGCTCAGTATTCTCGCACTTTTCCCTCCTGTCCCCTGTCTAACTTGTCCTTGTTCCCGGTATTAATTATAAGTGTAGCACCATCGTGCTACAGTGTGTGTATGTGGATGGCTGATTAGCATTGAAACGAAACACAAAAAAAATGTTCGCATTTGTTGCTTGTTGAATGGAAGAATCTGATTTTCCTTAGAGATGGAGATTGTTTTCCCACCACAATCATGATCATCATCTAAAAAATCATCGACGCTCGTATCACAATCTTTGATTGCTTTTCGGTTTTGAAACTACGAAACGATTTAGCTTCTTCTTCTTCTTCTTCTTCGTTCCCGGAAGACTTTCTTACATTCTGGGCAGCTTCACAATTAAACTTTTAGATACAATTTGTTGCCAGTCGTCGTCGCTGTTGTTGTTGTTGTTATTGTTCTCATTCATCATTTGGTGGCCATCCGATTGAGTGGTGGACACGGTGTGATGAATCCAAAATGGTCGTGGTGGTGCAAAGATGAGATTATATATATATATTGGATTGGATCCCAAACGAAGAAAACGAAAAAAAATTGAGAAGGAAAGAAATAAAGAAAATCAATCAATTTGAATCAAATCAATCTTCGAACGATCTTTTGATCTGTAATAATACCATGGCCACCGGTGAACAAATACACACACACACACACACACACACACACACACACACACACAC
>JAOZJS010000953.1:0-16559 GCA_025882695.1 Amerodectes protonotaria
GGTCAAGCGATGATTGGACTCAATGACAAGACACACTATAACACTATGAAAAGCGATCAGCTTTAACCAGTACAAGTCTGTGCATGTTTGACGCCTATAAGAACCGTTTTCCCTTCTGATTGGTTCAGTGTGCTGATTTGAACTGATGACCAGACGCACTATTAGCTCACTATAAGCAGTAGAAGAAAGTGTATTCCTCTCTCTGATTTGTCCATGGTGATTCGAACTGATGGCAAGACACACTATAAACAGGAGACGATTTCAATAATTGTCACCAGATGACACTGCAAAGCATTTATTCAAAAATCCTTTTTTCGCGGACATTTTTTCCATTACATTTCAGGCTTTTAAATTCTTTTCAAGAAGAACCAGAAAAACTCAATTAGTTATTTGATTTGGATTGGTCATAAATGTGAATATTTCGGTGATAAAAACGAAAAAAATCACGACCAAACAAATCAAATAAAAATAAAAGATGCTGGCCAAATGAAGAATTGAGAATTTTTGAAATTCAATAGAATCGTCTCTAACACCTTCTTGTTCGCTGACACCATCATCAGAATCAGAATCAGAATTAGAATCATTATCAGAATCAGAATCAGAATCGGAATCGCCGCTATTAGCATCGGTATTAAAATTATAATCGGTGTTGCTTCCCGACATATCTGTTTCAAATTTTACCGCCCAGAACACATCCATGGTCCAACGTTTTATCAAACCTGAAGAATGCACGCGTAGCATACTGAAATAATTTGATAAATTGAACAAAATCAGTAAATCTGTAAAAAAAATTGGCGATACTTTACAATTTTGAGAATTCTTCCCGATGTGGAAATGCTGGACTGGTTGGAATATACACCAGAATAGTGTAAAATGATGAATCGCCATTGAATGGAGGTAGATAAAAGGATCCTTTCCCGTAAATTAATTGAAAATATTCCAGAGATTTACGGGTTGAAATGACTGCAATTTTTTTTCCCTTTGACCGTTGTTCTATCAAGGTTTTTATTCCTTGCTCAGTACTTTCCATTGGTTGAATTGCTCGCCAAGTGTCTTGGAAAGTGTCCAATTTGGATTGCTAATTTTGAAATAAAAACAAATTTAAATTTAAATTTAAAAATTTAAAACCAAACAATCGAAAATCTACGCTAATATTGACAAAAAAGATGAATAACCGCAAAAACATCTGCCACTGTGGTGTTTTCTTGGGTCAAGGGCGTGATTTTATTGGATCGACAAGCATCGGCGAGCTTTTGGATGGAATCGATGGCAGAACGAGATGGCAAAGCCAACAGCGAGCAGAGATATCCACTATAAAAAATGCTCAAAATCATCGCCGATAGAATCCAGGCAATGGCCATTATTTTGAAAGGCCGACTTATTGATGAAATTTCACGATAAGGTTGTCGTAACAATAAACCAAGACTGATCCAAACCAAACTTACATCCGGAGTTTTTTGGAATGTAAGCTGTTCATCTTCTGATCTACCTGTTTCGTAATTAATCTTGAAGATTCTCAAAAAAAAATTCCGCTGATCCAGAATAAAAATCATGACGAATGCAGCCATAACGCAGAGCCAAACATTCAAATAGAAAGGTTTCAGAAGAATATCAAAGCTAACGAGAGTTTGTGGTAACGGGGCGGCGAAGCTCAATCGATCAAGGTAATGAGGAAAAAGATATTGCAACACATTCAAGCGATTATATTCCATCACATTGCCTCCAATGCACATATCTACTTCCTATAATGGAAGAAAATTAATTAAAATTGTGTTGGAATCACCGATTATTTTTTACATTTCTTTGAAGCATTCCGATAATTCCGGTCCAATTGCCATCTGGTCTTTTGCTACCGTAAACTCCATCACCATGGATCAGTTCAATAGTAAAATTAAAACTTTCAGCCAGCGTTTGAACCAACAATATTTCGATGCCGTAAACTCCTTTCCGGCCGATTGATGTGAAAGGTAGATCCTGGTTTTTTTCAAGAAACTATAAAAGAAAATCTTTTACCATTCCATTGTACTTACATTATTGTAGCAAATCTTTAAAGTTTCATTTTTAAGATCCAATTTCATTTTGAATTAAATGGAGGCAACATTTAAAAAATTGAATTATAGGAACCTGCAAGAAGGCAATTTAATTTATCACCTATCAAAATGTCACATGAAGCTAATTGAATCGAAAAACGTGAATCGATTCCAACTAACTAATTACTAAATCAGATATAATGCCAAGTTTCACCTTGGATTCTGTGGTCTCAATCACTTGTTTTGTCCTTTTTCGGGCTGCAAAGTAATTAGCACTGTTTTAGGGCAGAAATTATTGATCGAGAACACATTTTTATCCCACATTTTATTGATTTCATATTTTTCGCTTGACCCAGGCCAACGGGAAATAAATCCCGGATTCTCGAGTAAGAATTAGTGAAAAAAATTCAAAAAGAAGCTCTTTATGTATAGGTGGCAGTAGCTTCGTTGTGAAGAGCGGTGGGAGGGAACATCGATCGGATTCGCAAGCAAATCGTGTTGGTAAAGCAAAGCACAAACGCGCGCGTTTTGGTAATAGCATTGAAAATAATGGGATTCCTAGATTCCCAGGTTCAAAGACCGGATTTTCGGGCAACCAATCCCGTCATTCAATACCCGAACTTCAATCCGCACCACTAGATGGCAGCAAAACTTCTGTATTTTAATTATTTCGAATTTTTTTTATTCAAAAGTTTTCCCGCCATGAGGATTTTTCCAATAACACCAATCAATCAATGATTCCATAAAATTTGTTTTAATTATCATTATCATCATCATCATTCGTTATTATTTTTTCGGTAAAAAATCAAGGAAAACAATTTTCTTGGGAATGTACAGAAGTATAAAAAAAATGAAAATTCATTAGCATGCTCTGCAAAAGAGCTTGTCTTGTGTATGTGGGACAGAAGGTAAAGAATTAAATTCAACATTGAAAAAAGATTTGTAGTTTGTACTTCGAAAAAAAAATCGAAAATAAAAATATTGAGTATACCTGGATTTAACAAAGGGAAAAAAGAGTTTGCTCGGTGTTTCAACAAAATAAAAGCAGCCCTAAAAGTGTATCGAAATTGTAGCATTTTAGTCATTCGAAATTCCGGAAGGGGAAAACTGCTAGAATTGTAAAAATTTTTCAAAGTGTGTGTACAAATGTGTTGGGTAAAATAAAGTTTGTGTTTGCAGATCGTTTTCCATAGTTTAAAAAAAACAAAAAAAAAACATCAAATAAATCAAAATCACAGTTAATTACAGTTTTTTCTCTGTAAATGTCCAATAATATACTTGTTGCTCGTGTCTGTCCTCAACATGATTGATAGATGAAGATGATGATGACCAGAAACATCAAGTGAGAATGAGATAGAGATAAAGAGAAGAATATCAACCCAGGTAACGACGACGACAACAATGATAATAATAATAATAATAACGGATTTTAATTTAATTCAATTGGAATTCATTTGGTTGCGGACCGGAATTTCTTTTTCGAATTCTCACAGCGGTTTCCACATCATGTTGAAAATTTGATCCTTATAAAGTAGATAGTTTTTCAACGTGATCGGTATGTTCAGATTGGTTTCAATCAAATGTAAACGATGGCGGCCGATCTGTTTTCTGATCACACGTCTGGCAATATCCTTCAATGGAGATGGTTCGGCTAGATTTGAAAATCAAACATGAAAAAAAATCAGAAATCCAAGACGAAAAAAAATGCGGGGAAAATTTTTGGTTGCTTAAAACAAGCACATCCGACTGGAATTGAATAGCCGGCACTGGTCAAACCGGCAAGTGATTCCCAAAAGTCAGATCAATCATTCTGGGAATGGATGGACAAACCAACCAACCAACCAACCAACTTAACAACCAACTGTCCATGTTAAAATTGTTCCATCTTGCCTCTGATTCCTATCCATCTCTTTTTCTCTTTTCCAAAAGTTCTCAGCATCCCTATGTGTTGTATTCTACTTTTAGGGTTTTCCACCAAAAATGTTCTTCAGGGAATACCACTTTTATTATTATTATTATTATTATTATTTTCAACAATCACCACCGATTCCACCGTGGTGAACAAAGATAATTTAATTAAAGGTGATTAATCAATTTGTGTTTGTGTTCGCATATTGTCTACACGTTGGTTGATGGTAGTTTTTGGCTGTTATCTTTTCGGATGAGAACAAGAATTTCGATCCGAAGAGAATAAACTACAAACTATATAACTATTTTACATTGGCGCTTATTGCAGTGATTATTGGCACTTAAAACCCATTGATTTCCGTTCTGAGACCAAACAAGACCAACAACGCACCGGGGTTTATTACCGGATGATATCTATCATAGGTCAACGGGCCCTAAAAACACAGGACACACGCACAGGAAATATTCTAGACGTAAGACATAATACAGAGTGTTTAAAAAAAACAGGAAGTTGGTGAGAAACAACAGAGAGAGACCATTATCACCACCACACACTTAACTACACTATGTTTTTTCTCCTATGATGATGATGATGATGATGTGTGGGTTCATTGAGGAAAAAAATACAAAGAAGGAGAAGGAAATTCGATGTAACAGTGTGTATGCGTGTGGCGAGGGTCATAAGGTCATAAGACAATGTTGGGTACGGCCTGATATTACTATCATTTCGGGTCCTTTGCTTACGATAGCCGTTGCGGATAGGAAGAACGAGACAGATGTGGACAGATGGTTTACACATTTACTATAACCGCCACACTTTTTCCTGGGACCTAGACGACATCCTTCTCTCTCTCTCGCTGGTGTGTCTCGATTTCCGATTTGATTTTTTTTTAAATGAATGAACCGGGAAAAATTAACGCCTTCAAACATTTAGAATGAACATGTTTGGCCTCATTGTTAACCCATCAACTCTACTATAGATTTATCATCTATGTAGGTCCAACCAGACAATAATAGTTATTATTATGGTAAAAAACCAATGCATGCACATACAAACACATACGTATTAGTTTTCTCAGGGAAGACAAGCAAACAATTAAATGGTCGTAACGGGTTAATATCCAGAAAAACCATGAAAGACACTCCCCTCCCTTAACTCGGAAATAACAACAACATGCCTACATGGAAGAGAAACTAGCCAATCCTGTTGCTTGGTTCAAGAGTGTGCGCAAAATGTTAAGGATTCCCACACGCCAACAAGCAGCAGGTTTTGTTGGGCGCCAAGCTAACCAATTGGTTCCTCCCCCTCTCTGTCTCTCTATACCACTTTGTTTTTCTTTTCCACTTTCTCTTGTCGTCTAACGGAATGTGTCAAATGAAATCCTAAAATATCAAAGTCCTACTATCATGAAATTTGGCCAAAACCATATCGAAGAAGAAAAAAAAAGAGAAAGTAAAATGGACTTTATATTTTAATATTTTCGTTTGCTTCATAGAGATCCTCGTAGCAAAACCATTGCCCTTTCATTATTATAACGACTACGACGATGATGTTTTTTTTTTGATTTAGTGTGTGTGGCGTCTATGTGTGCGTGTGTTATAAATAGAAACTAGACATTCTACTATTGGCTGCTGCTGTTTCTATATATAAGCTATATATCGGGTGGTGGTGATGATATATTCAAAATACACCGTTTGAGAGAAGAAGGGAGGGAAAGAGAGCGAGAGAGATAGAACATATGCAACAGGTTAATGATAGCGACAAACAACGGCCAATGGACATTGTGTAACGCCCGCGCTACACTCTGTATTTTGGCGTTTGTGTGTGTATGTGTGTGATATTATTATGGTGACCTAAATGTGAGATGACAGGATCTTCTCTCTCCAGAGCCTAGCTATTTTCAATGACTGCCGCCTTTTCAACAACATAACAGCAATCATCTAATGATGATGATGATGATGATGATGTTGTTGTTGGATTGTATATTTGCGGCTGGGGATTGTTGTTTTGTGTGTTGACTTGTTGCTTTTCCTGATTTCCAAGCTGTAGTCTGCCAACAGAGAAGAGCTTCTAGATTTGGTCATCTCTCTCGCTCTCTCTCTCTCACACACACACGACAAACAGGTAGAACCATAGGTATTATGGACAACACGAAAATAAGCGAAAGTGTTGTGGAAACAAAAGTTCCTAATAATAACCGTTAGGATTAGGATCACCAAAACTACACAGTACAGTAGACTCCCATACAATTTATTTCGCTAAAAAAAGCCAAAAAAATAAAGAAAGAAAGAAAGGCATCACTTACGATTAAGCCCGTTGATATATCGCATGGTTATCTCACAATGGCCCCAAACCGAACTGACTATCGGATAGAGGACTTTTCCTTTGAGACCTTCGAACGCAACGCCTAGATATTGACCCTGGGCCATATATGCCAATGTTCCTTCGTCCATGTCCAACACCAGCAGAAAAGATTCAGGAGCCACAAATTGTGGATCATGAGCAAATTGATGTTGATATATTTTTCCATAATTCTCTCGAGACGAGCGGCCATAGTTTTGTGATTTAAGATCATGATACAACAGATTTCTACCCAGATCCCAGCCCCAGGATTCGGCTGTGGCACCGACCATCGGATGATAACCGTTCATATGTAAGGCAGCTTCTTTGGTGGCCACACCGACCACTGCATGTGTACCACGTTGCCTGATTGGCCATTTGATTTCCCAAACATGCAAACCTTTTTGGTATCCAATCAAACCACGTACACAATCAGTACTTTGAGCAACCGGATGTCTATGGACAATGCGTGGATCATCTTCAACCACAATTATGTTCAATGAACGATCATTCTCATTCCAGCCATGTTGTTTTTGAATCTGTAACGAGACTGGCGGTAAATCCAACAACGAATCTAATCTATACGGACGTTCCGGTTCTTCCAATCCATTCGGACAGATACTGAAATGATATGAATTGGTATCATGTATTGGTGATGATGATGTTGATGAGGATCTAGACGATGATGCTGATGAGGATGCTGAAGATGCTTGAGATAAATGATTGGAATGAGTTGGCGTGGTGAATGGCGAGGCATTGTTGATTGAGGCGACCGACATAATCGAAGAATCACGCATCACAGTTTTATTGGGAGTTGATGATGATGAAGATGATGTTAATGATGATGCTGTCGTGTTTGGATGAAAATTAGATCCATCGCCAACCATGTGACCACCGGCGCCAGCCAAATCACTATTGCCGCCGATATTGCTCACTCTTTGTCCCATAACGAATGGAGATGAAACAGATATGCTGGTTTGGGATAGATTATCTGTAGTCCGTATTAGATTATCTAATTGTAAACGTTGATGTTGTATAACCGTATGCGGTAATCTAGTGCTAAATTCACAAATACACAGGCTATTGATCGTGGTCCAAATATGCGAGGAACAACGGGCACGTTTACGAGATTTCAATTTCAATTGATTATTTGTGCTCGAGCGTTTTATTGTGGCTTGTGCCGATGATGCTGATACGGCTGCTGATGGAACAATTAAGGCTGTTGCTGATGTTGCAGTGGATTTATTCTGATGATGATTTGAATACTGTTGCTGATGTTGTTGTTGTGCCAATTCTAAACGCAAAAATCGATTAGATGATGATGACGATGATGAGGTGGATGGATATATTGACGTGGAAGATGGAACTGTCGATAGTAAATTATGGGGATGATCCAACAGTGAAGGCGATGAATAAATACCAGAAGATTGGCGCTGTTGTTTGTGCTGCTGCTGCTGCTGCTGCTGATATGGTGATGATGTTTGCTGCAGCTGATAATGGTGATATAGAGAATCGCCACTCCCACTATTATTTCGCTGAACGCTATTGGTTGGAAATATGGACACCTGTTGATCTTGATCAAATAGTGTTGAAGAATGCAGATGAGAAGTGGGATTTTTGCTTCTCAACCCTGTTGATGTTGGCGATTGTTGATTTGAACCACTTCCGTTTTGGATGGCAAAGAAAGACAATTCTGGGAATAAAAAATTACTTGAATGTGGTAGTTGTTGATGATGATGGTGGTTGTTTGCATCAATTAGGCTGGATTCATTGGCCAAATCTGCATTAGAAAACAATGTTTGTAAATCTTGTTGTCGTAATCTGGTTGAATTCGTGGCAGAATTGTTAGATTGATGAGAAGACCTAGGGTATTTCAAATCAAAGGAAAAGAGAGAGGGAGAGAGAGAGAAACAAATTAGAAGCTAACATTCAAACATAACAATCCCAAAAGCTTGTGTGTGCGATGAAAATATTGATTACCAATCGTGAACGAAAGAAGAGTACATTTTTTTGGGTACAAGAATATCGAGAAGAAAAACGAAATGAAAAGCGTTTCAACTGAAACAGAATGAAAACAGTTTTGGGAGGAAGTTGCGAAAATCACCAATCACATCCATCCACACCCGTATCAAGTGTGCATCGGAGACAAAACGGAAATGGAAACTGCAAACACTACACTCACTTCACACACACACACACATGCCACATTCTCTATTCTTATCAAAATTCAATTATTATTCTTAGCAACTACGTATACAGCAAACGATGAGAATAAAGGAAGAATTCAAGATACACTGGAAATGGACGACGACGACGACAACGAGAACCACGACGATTATTTGGTACGCTCTTTCGGCGGTGGTTGAATCTAAACACAAATGCGGCAATAAAATGAGGAAGACTTTCTTTGGAGGATTTTTTTCTTCTTTTTTTTTCTTGTTTCAAATTATTTCAAATCACATACGAACAACAACACAATCCAGTATGTGTTTTACAATCTTCAACAGGCCGATACTCTAGCTCTCTCTTCAGTGTTTGCCGCAAAAATCACCCGAAAGAGAGGAATATACATAAGCCATCTAACAATGCTTCTACCATACAACTTTGGGCAATCAACACACAGAGTTATACTAAAAATAACAGACAGACACACACACAGAAAATAGGGAAAAAGAAGATATTTTCGCGAAAAAAAAATTGTTCGAAACAAGAATAAGAGACAGACATAGAGAGAGAGGGAGAGAAAATGGACAGCTGTTGAACGAGCCCGAGAAACCGAATAAGAGAGATAGAGATTGAGAGAGAGGGAGAGAAAAAGAGGATAGTGGTGGTAGAAACCAAGGGACTTTGGGGCCACAACAGATGTTTTGTCCCGAAACCTAGAATATAGCAACAACATGGATCATAGGTGGCCAAAGGTAGGTCCCTACCCTATCATACATTGGGTCAAAGGTCGACATCTTCAAACGAATTAGCTTGCAACAAACGAACGAACATCTTGAACAGAGATAAAGAGAAAGAGAGAGCGAGAGAGAGAGAGGGGGCAGAGGAAACTAAACCATTTCCTGAGCTATTTGAATTGCGTCAATCGATGCCAACCATCCGAGTCTTTGATTTCTGTGAATGGGACCATATCCGGAAATTTGAATGAACAGTGTGTAAGTGTGAGTCCTAGCGTAATCGGGAACGTAACCGGATCAAATATCTGGTCGCAAGCTTAACAATAAGTTGGTCTAGTTTTTTGTTCAGGTAATAATCGTACATCAATGATGAAATTATATGATAAATCTTAAAATAAAATTATTATCATTATGATAAATATAAAAAATAAAATAAATTTAAAAGCTGGCGAAGATGGTGCAGAAGGAGGTGAATATCTTCAAAAATAAATTTCTTGAAGAAAAAAAAACAAGAAAAGGGAGAGTGGTCTGTCAAGGGTTATTGACACAGAAACACTGTTTTTTTTTCGGTTGCCTCTTGTCTCGCTTGTTTTGGCCGAGATTTTAGTTCTCTCTCTCTCTTTTATTTTTGACTTTCATTCTCAACCTGGACGTCAAACCTGGGCGCCATGTTGGCACACCACATACACATATCCAACGCAACAGGTTGTCGAGCCAGTTATGTTCTCTCTATCTCTCAGACAGAGACTTTTAGAGTGGAAGCGAAAGTGGCTGAAAATGATTTCTTGCTATCCATCCGTCTGACAGCCATTATTATTGAATAACCGATATTCGTTGGCGAACAGACACAAAAGAATGCTCGAAAAAAAAGATGCTTCAACAGTTAAAACATCGAAAAAAAGAGGTCAAAATAATGGCAACGGAGACCATCGAGTACAGCCATGCTGTGCCAGCGACCAGGCGCCATCGCATTTCCTGCGAAAGCATTTTGATGGAAACTATTCCGATTTTCGAAGGGTGTGGACGCTAAAATCAAACAAAAAACAAAATCCTCGTCGTGATTCTGGCTGGAGACATTCTGGTTGAAATGCAGGGAGACAGGCATAAATACCATTCCATTAATCATTGAGCAATGGGAATCTAAATGTTGGCCCAGCCTGTTTCTGGTTTGCTATCGAATTGCCAAACGGAATGGTCGGGAACAAAAAAAATTGGAGCTAATCATCATCACCAGAATGTGGGAAACGAAAATTATGATAAATTATGACCACCAAAACGATAATTTCTCTTAATTTCCTCTTGGTTCATCTTAATAATGTCATAATTATCCAACAAGAATATAATGCCAACCGACTAACATTAAGTGAACTCTCTCTATCTCTCTCCGAAAGAACCAAACATAAATCTTCCAAAAAAAACACAATGTGTCAACTATTCTGGTTTGGTTATGTCGATTCCTATTACAGACAGAATCTCATCATTGGAATGTGTATGTGTGTGTATCAAGGTGTGGTGGTTGAAAACCGAAATTCTTTTTCGTATTATTATTGGCATTATTGGCAATGTCGACATTGAACGGCATTTGGCCGTTATAATGGACATGCCAGATTGAACAAATCACACACTGGCTTGCACACTCTTGAGCCAAACATTTCTTCGGGCCCTAGGAAACAGCGACAGATGTTGCTATTCCATGTTCAGGTATTTTTTTTCATAAATATTTTTTTCCGAACGTATGCCGGTCGCATGGCACAGACGTTAGGTCATTTTCATGCGAGGACCTATCCTCTATTGTTCCACGATAAACGCACACACACACACACACACACACACACGTGCCAGGGACGTGGCAGAACGCAAGGACCCAGATAGGATAGAATAATGTGTGTGTGTGTGTGTGGGTATACTGGTCACGCGTTTTTCGCGGCCAGGGTTGGCTATGTGGACCTATTTTTTTTTTCATTGAAACGCACACACACTAATACTGAATTTTCCTCGACATATGGCCCGAATATTATCGTGGTGATGGCGATCAACCAATGATGATGGTGATGATGACAACAGCTGCCGTTGTTATATATATGTGTGTGTGTGTTTGACTTTGGCACCAAGCATCTGCCACTTTTTTCTTCCTAAACCATGATCGTTGGTTAGCTTACGCTGGTTTCTCTCTGCATCTAATGAACCCTGAACCGAAAATGGGGCCCTTGCCAAGCACAGAACACACACACACACACACACACAAGGATACACCTAGCGCTCGCTCATCACCTGCTCAACATTGATCAGTAGGGTACCTTGGTATCGTGGTGTAGTTTTTTGAATTTTGGTGTAACAAGTTGTCGAGAGAAAAAAAATCATGGAAAAACTCTCCAAAAAACAAAAGCATCCAATCAGAGAAGATGATTGGCGATGATTAACGCTCGAAATGCATTATAGGCGTACGCAGGCTCCGATTTCGGTTGACGCTATTATGGAAATAAATAAAAGAGGAGGAGCGTTGGACTAACTTTCCTAGAACAAAAGCAACCAAAGAGAGATGATGATTAACGTTAAAAATTCATTATAGGCGTACACAGGCTCCGATCTCGGTTGACGCTGTTATGGAAATAAATAAAAGAGGAGGAGCGTTGGACTAACTTTCCTAGAACAAAAGCAACCGAAGAGAGATGACGATTAATGTCCAAAATTCATTATAGGCGTCCACAGGCTCCGATCTTGAGTGACGCCGTTGTGCGATTGGCTGGCAGTAAATGAAAGAGGCGGAGCGATTTTTTATTTTAAACAAAAAATTCCTCCCAAAAATTTTTTCCTCTCCTGGAATGTCCAGTTAGTGTTTGGAAATACACTCTCACTCTTGTTGTCCATTGTGAGGGCAATATAATTCGGCTTTATGTTCGAAACGGTGGACTTAATTAGCCGAAGGTCAAAGGACCTAGCCAGCCAAATAGCCATATGTTATGGTACTTTTGTCCTTTTTGCCCGAAATACACTTTTAAGCTAGGTTCACGGCCAAGTACATGTGTGTGTGTGTGTCTGTGTTTCAGGCCTTCTCAACTCTTTGTTCTTGGTCTTGGTTTGGCCTTGGGCAATAAAGTTTTGCCAAATTCCTTTGGCCACAATGATTATCATCAGGTTTCGTTGTTTGGTTGATTGTACGGTCTTAGGGGCTATTATCAACAGCAACAAAAAGCTTGTAAAAACAAGGATTTCAGTTCACAAGAGCTTTATGTTTGCATTCTTGATAAAATTTTCCAGCAACATTTGTTGTCTTTGTTGTTTTGCTTTACCAAAAACAAATTGAAATAAACGTTTTCAATACATCGTCGGTAAATCTAATCATCATCGAAATTCAACAAAACTAAAATATCCAAGAATTTTGACGAGAACCGAAGTAAAAATATTGGGTTCAGGTCGGACACACACAAGCACAACACACAGTTGGATTAGAAATTTTGGATTCCTTCTTTCACCGCAAACAGAATGCATTTAGAATACATTTTTTTGTCTTCATGACAGTTATTTGACAAGTAAAACAAAACATTAGTTTACAATAACCTTTTTCAAACCGTGTGGAAGTGTATTCTGTCAATTCTGCTGCCGAAAATTGAATTGGGCGCGAATTTGAAAGGCGCCAATCTTGTTGTTATTCTTGGTTGGTTACCAGAAAGATAGACAAACCAAACACTAACAAGCTAACATGATTGTCCATTTTGTAACACGGTAGAGAAGGAAGAAGAGAGAAGAGAAAATCAATTTTACTTGATTGGACACATTTTCAATTAGCTACAACTAAAATCTGTTGGTATCATCTTCATCTTGATGATAAAAAAAAGATGCTAGCCATGTCCAGGATTCTTCTTGTTTTCCAACCAAGAACGATGATAGCAATAATGATAATAATTAGAACCAGAAATCAGGCCGAACAAGGACAACCAAAATCATATTGGACTCGACAGCTATATTCTTTTTTTTCGTCTAGGATTCCCTTCCAAGAACCAGGATCAATGTGATAGTCGCTATAATTAGACGCAAGATTCAGGATGAACAACTAACCAGCCAGACAACAAATCTCATTAAAACTAATACACATTGGATTCTGGTTCTTCTTTCTAATTAGTGGTCGACAACCAAAATAACCGACAGCAGCAAAAACCAGTACAGTAAAATTCGGTCGGGACAGAGTGAGAGGAAAAAGGTGTTAGAAGATGAACAGCTAGAAAAAAATCATCTAGGTAGATGTTTCTGTTCAAAATATTAATTGGATGACAGGAAATTCTGGTTTCATTTGAACGATTTCGGTTATTTCTGGTGAATATTCCACGACCAGAATCTCAGATGTGCAAGTGGACTCCGCCAATATGAATATGGTTATGGTTTTTTTTCAGATCTAGATTTGCATAACTAATTACTTAGCCAAATACTAACTTTGGCGCACACTGGAACCCTGGATTTCTGTTCAAGCAAATATTCTGAAACTTCTGATTTTGTTCCCTCCAACCAAAATTGAATTATATAAGATTATATAATTTGACATGCTTGCCAGCCCGAAATTCATTCATTTGTTTGTTTGTCGGAGCTGATAATAATATTCATATTCGATCCAAGATGTTCCAGTTTTGGGTTCCAGTTGGTGTTCTGTTGGATTTCAAGTCAATCAAAACATCCAACAATTGAACCAAAACTAAATATTGAACATTACACTCTAATAATATCATTATGAAAGCTGCGCCGGACGGATATTGATCCATATTTGGACCGACATTTCCATCTGGTCACACTCTTAATTCGAATGAATTCACCAGTTGTACAATTTGTTTGTTTGATTAATTCCAGTGGCAGTCCGAATAATGATTTCCCAGCGAAACGCTTATTTTGGTCTCAACTATTGGATGTTAGTTTTGTAATGATATCTCCCACAATCTTGCTGCATACAGCTG
The DNA here is from genome assembly GCA_025882695.1 of Amerodectes protonotaria. NCBI lineage: Eukaryota > Metazoa > Arthropoda > Arachnida > Sarcoptiformes > Proctophyllodidae > Amerodectes > Amerodectes protonotaria. The sequence continues at coordinate 14,120 of JAOZJS010000953.1, forward strand.
AATGATCCCGTAAAACAAATAGAAAACGACAGAGAGACGGAGAGGGAGTGAAAGCCCTTTTGGCTGAAAAGAAAATCCACGATCCAAGATCAAGAAGCAGAATCATTGACCCGGATGCACACTTATCAAACTCATTTACATTTAATTATCATTGAATGATGTGTGCACGGGTGTGTGTGTGTGTGTGTGCAAGCACATTAATTCAAGTCAAATCAGTGTTTGATTCCTTTATTCCTAAAATCATGGAACGGATCTTTGGGCGCCAAAATCTTTTCTCCCTTGTCTCAAGTTTGCCAACGAAAAAAAGTCGCTTTCTCTCTCTTAATGCAAATGAGAATCCGGTATCCCATCATCACCGGCCTCTCCTATAGGATCTTGTCTAGCCAAGGATCTGTACCAAATCTGTTGCATTGTTGATAATTAGAAATGATGATTTTATTAGCTAGCACGAATTCTCGTAAATAATGTCGAAATTCATGGAAGGAAAGAGTTGACAGTTATTATTGGCGGAAGCTTTAGCTAACGATAAACAAAATGAAAAAAGATTTACGGCTTTTCGAGTATTTAAATATTCAGGGATCATTGTAATGATGATGCTCACATAAACAACAAGAGCGTAATGGAACGATGGATCTCAACAAACAACAATTTGATTAAAGAATGCTTCAGGGATTTCAAGGATTCAAGAGCTTTGATTTACTGTTTTGGAACAATATCTTCTTCCATTTGTATAGGAATCGGATCCCAAACACCAAAAACACCCCAAAAAAATCCAACAACACCGATATGCAGAATTTCCTCGGTTCGATTTTGGATTGGCCCGCGGGCATCGCATAACTTGATTTTGGTTTTAGTTTGGGCGCGGTATTACACTACACTATTTTGTTGCTGGTCTGATCACACGGATCGCACGTACAATCTCGGATCGTGATGTTGGACAAACTCGATTTTGAGCAATTCAAATTCTGGTCGGTTCGGACCAGCCATGAATATAATAAGAAGAATAAATTATTTTGTAAAAAAAATTGTTCGGAAGAATTTCCAGAGCGAATTTTAGGCCGAAAACATGGTTTGATAAACGTGTCGGCACACAATCGGAGGAAATGCTGATTAATCAAAGTTTCGAACAAACAGATTTCTGGATCGCTTTCCTGGAATCCGACAACATCATCATCAACAACAACAACAACCAAAAATGGTGTTCAAGTCGAGAAAAAATGCGACAAACAACCAGAATGGTGGAAGCCAACAACAATGTATTCTGCAATGATTCTTGTTTTTTGCAAGGATCAATAAAATGTAAATTATCACATTTGTTTCGCGCCCGCTATCTCCCTCTCTCGCTATGGCTCTTCCTTTTTCTCGCAGCCCATTTTCGAATGAAAATTTCCAAATGAAAAGGACTTTGGCCCCGGTTATTGATCGTTGATTTGGATGGGTTTCATTTGTTCGTTTATTTTTCAGTCATTTCGAATGGAAATCCACTGAATTTGATGATTTCAACAATACAAAGCGCTCCAAAACGGATCATTAGGGATGATGATTGCCACTGTGTGCCTTAAATAATGATAATGACCCAAACACATACAATACATCCGGTTGTTTGTTACGCGCACCTTGGATTCTCATGAATTGTGAACGAAACGGAGCACGTTTCGTAGATTTATTCACAATTCTTATGATAAAAATTTAAATTATGAAACGAATAACAAAACTGATCATAACAATAACTGAATGTATTCTGGTTAGAATTTCTTGCCCAAAACAAAATTATCTTAAATTTCCATGGGCTCAACATCATTACCATGATCACCATCATGACCAATTTGCTAATAAAGACAATTGGATAAAAAAACAACAGGCAAAAAAAATTCAAAAAGGAAACACATTTATTTGGAGATTCTGGCTTCTGCCAAGCGCTTTGCCGCCAAATAGCTTTTGTGCGTTATATAAGGAATGGCGATGATGATGGGTAATTTAGTAAAATGATGTAACATCATAATTAGCTCTCATCTGGTTCCGGGAATGTAAGAAAAAAGAAAGAGAAACCTGCCAACTTGTTCCACAATCTTCCAGTGCAGGGATGAGCAACTTTTTTAATCAGCGGGCCTATTTAAATTTGAAAATTGTTTGTCGGGCAGCACAAAGTAATGTATAGTCCAGACCTACGACGACGTCTCTCAACGAGAGAACAGAAATACGCCTTCTTCTCTTGTTTATAGTGTAGCTGGTCATCGGGTCAAATCATCACATTTGACCAATCAGAGAGAGGAACAACTTTTTATGCTGTTTTTAGTTTGTCTCGTCATTAGTTCATAACACAATGAACCAATCAGAGGGGAGAACGATCCTAAAGGCGTCAAACATGCACAGACTTGTACTGGTTAAAGCTGATCGCTTTACATCGCTTTATAGTGTGTCTTATCATCGGTTCAAATCA
>JAOZJS010000954.1:0-16559 GCA_025882695.1 Amerodectes protonotaria
GCCCCCGCCACCGTCCTCCCAAGCGTGAACTAGCCAACGGCGTACCGGCCACCCAGTCAGCGTAATTGCGCCACCGCCCCTTCCAGCATCGACTTCATGGCCGATGCTCCGAGCGAGGCCCCGAACCGCCGCGCCACGCGGTCGCTCAAGCTTTCCTTGACCGTGTAGTCGACCTGATCGGGCGCCTTGATCACGTCGCGCGCGACGCTGTCGACCGTGCCGAAGCCGTCGGCGAGCCCCATTTCGACGCTCGTCGCGCCGGTCCAGAACTGGCCCGAGAACGTATCGGGCGTCTCGTGCAGACGCGCGCCGCGCCCGGCCTTGACCGCCGCGATGAACTGCTGGTGGATCTGGTCGAGGATGGCTTGCGCATGCGCGTCCATCTGCGGCGTCTCGGGCGAGAACGGATCGAACGCGCCCTTGTCCGCGCCCGCCGTGTGCAGGCGGCGCTGGACGCCGAGCTTGTCCATCAGGCCCGTGAAGCCGAAGCCGTCCATGCGCACGCCGATCGAGCCGATGATGCTGGCCGGATTCACGTAGATCTTGTCCGCGGCGGCGGCGATGTAATACGCGCCCGACGCGCATGTGTCGCCCGCCACCACGTACAGCGGCTTGGCCGGGTACTTCTTGCGCAGACGGCGGATCTCGTCGTAGACGATGCCCGACTGCACCGGGCTGCCGCCCGGACTGTTGATGCTCAGGATCACGCCGACCGTGCCGCTGTCGGCGAACGCATCGTCGAGCGCGGTGGCGATGTCGTTGGCGTTCGCGTTCGTGTCGGACGCGATCTCGCCGTCGATATTGATCAGCGCCGTATGCCGCGAGCTCGACAGTTTGTCTTCGCCCGACACGCTGAACAGCACCCACACGAGCGCGATCAGCGCGACGAGAAACGCGAAACGGAAAAAGATGCGCCAGCGCCTTGACGCGCGCTGCTCGCGAATCGCGGCCAGCGCGATGCGTTCGAGCGCGGCGCGCTCCCAGGCGGGTTCGCGCGGCGCGGATGCGTCGGCGGATTCGGGCAACTGCGGTTGGTCGGCCATAGGGAAGCGGAAGCGTGGAAGGATCGGAAGTGTCGCCGCTGACGAAGCGGCGATCGGAGGCGGTCGGTCGAACCGCTAAAGACTGCACACAGGCACGCGCGTCACGCAGCCGGCTGCAGGTCGGCGTCGGGCAGCCAGAACACCGTGCGGCCCGCGGGCGTGTCGCGCTCCTCCACCCGCAAGACGCGCAAACCGCCGCCGCGGCACGGGCCGCCCATGCAACGGCCGCTGTCGGGCGCGTAGATCGCGCCGTGCGTCGCGCACATCAAGTATAAGCCCGACGATTCGAAGAACTGGCCCTCGTTCCAGTCGAGCTCGAGCGGCACATGCGCGCAACGGTTCAAATAACCGTGCACGACGCCATCGTAGCGGACGAAAAATACCGAGACGGCCTCGCCGCGCAGCGTCGCGCTGCAGCGCACGCCCGCGCCGCCGTCGGTCAGCGCGTCCGCCTCGCAGACGCGCCAATCCTCGTGCGCGGCGCCGCTCATGCGTGGCTGCGCAGCCAGTCGCCGAGCGCGGCGACGTCGGGCGCCAGGTAGCGCGGCGCGAGCGCCTCGAGCGCGGCCGGCGCATGCGCGCCGTACATCACGCCGATGCCCGCCGCGCCCGCGTTCGCGGCCATCTGCAGGTCGTGCGTGGTGTCGCCGATCATCACCGTGCGCGCGAGATCCTGGCCGAGTTCGCGCGTGAGCTCGTGCAGCATCGCGGGGTGCGGCTTCGAAAACGTTTCGTCGGCGCAGCGCGTGCCGTCGAAAAAGCGCGTGAGCTTGGTTTCGTCGAGCGCGCGGTTCAGGCCGACGCGGCTCTTGCCCGTCGCCACCGCGAGCAGATAGCCGGCGTCGCGCAACTCCTCGAGCAGCGGCAGCACGCCGGCGAACAGCTCGGTCGGATGCCCCTTGACGAGGAAATGATAGCGGTAGCGGTCCGCCAGGCGCGGCACGTCGGCCGGATCGAGCGTCGGCGCGACGTGCTTGAGCGCGTCGCGCAGGCCGAGGCCGATCACGTAGCGCGCGGACTCGTCGTCGGGCTCGGGCAGGCTCAGGTCGCGGCACGCGGCCTGGATGCTGCGCGCGATATGGGCCGTCGAATCCATCAGGGTGCCGTCCCAGTCGAAAACGATCAAATCGAATTGCTCTCGTGCCATACGGTTCAGGACTCGTTGGAGTGGGCGCGCAACGCGCCGAGTTGATCGATGAAACGCTGACAATCGGCGGGAAGCGGCGCCGTGAATTCGAGCGGCTCCCCGGAGATCGGATGGGTCAGGCGCAGCCGATGCGCGTGCAGGAACATGCGCTTCAGACCCGGCTTGGCGCCCGAGCGCGCGAGCGCCTTGTTCAGCGCGAAATCGCCGTATTTGACGTCGCCGACGATCGGCAGGTCGAGATGCGCGCAGTGCACGCGGATCTGGTGCGTGCGCCCGGTCTTGAGCTCCGCCTCGAGCAGCGCGTAGCCCGACTCGGGCCAGCGCTCGACCAGATTGAAGACGGTATGCGACTGCTGCCCGTCTTCCTGCACGCGCACGCGGCGCTCGCCGTCGGGCATCAGATACTTGAAGAGGGGCGCCTTGACCGCGCGGCGGCGCCCCCAATCGGACGCCCATTGGCCATGCACGCACGCGTAATAGCGCTTGTCCATGCGGTTTTCGCGGATCTGCTCGTGCAGCCCGACCAAGGCCGAGCGCTTCTTGGCGAGCAGCAGGATGCCCGACGTCTCGCGGTCGAGCCGGTGCACGAGTTCGAGGAACGGCGCGCGCGGACGCGCGGCGCGCATCTGCTCGATCACGCCGAACGACACGCCGCTGCCGCCATGCACAGCGACGCCGGCCGGTTTATTGATCGCGATCAGCGCGTCGTCTTCGTAAAGGATTTCGAAGTTGGCGGCGGGCACCGGCGCGGCCTCGCCGGGCGCGTCCGGAGCGGCCACGCGCACGGGCGGCACGCGCACCACGTCGCCGAGCGCAAGCCGGTATTGGGCATCCACGCGGCCCTTGTTGACGCGCACCTCGCCGCTGCGCAGGATGCGGTAGATATGGCTCTTGGGCACGCCCTTGCAGAAGCGCAGCAGAAAATTGTCGATGCGCTGCCCGGCAGCACCCTCGTCGATTTCGACCAGGTGAACCTGGCCGCTCGCTAGACCATCGGCAAGCGATTTATGCGAAGTTTTGCCTAACTCATTCATACTGAATATATAATTTTGCTCAGCACTTTCGTTGCGGGCGGCCTGACCGGCCGAATTTCGGACGAAAGCGCACGAGGCGCAAGCGCAAACTACTATTGTACTTGGGCCGGGGGTGGGCTGTGCACCCTGCACCAAATCTCTAAGAGAAACAGCGAGTTGCACGCACGGCGCCAGCCTGCGGCAGGGATCGCGCCCAGAGGCGCATTCGGCCGGAGCGGCGCCGCGGTAACGGAATGTTGGACGAATGGAATTCAGTAGGCAGTTCGATCTGGCGCGCTTTTCGCAGCCGTTTGCGAAACAGCCGTTTGAACTGTCAGTTGCGAATAAACGGCGTGCGCCCGCAGCGAATCACAAGTAATGGGGCCTTCGCGGAAAACGCGAGGCCCGGGCGACGTCAAACCAAGGAAGTACACCCCTTGCGGGAAAGTCGAGTCGGTTTCGATACTCCCCGCCGCGGTCAAGCCAGCCTGCCTCGCGCGCCCATGCGCCGCCCGGCGGCAGTGCGCGGCGTACCGGCCGAGCGCGCCCTTAGGCGCGCGGAGTGTCATACCCTGCTTTGAAGCCGCGTTCGCAGGTGCCCAGTGGCGCCAGCCGGTGGTTCGGCTCGCGCCCCATTTAGGCAATTCTCCCGCCACCAATCCCGCTCCAGCGTGCTCGTAACCACACAACAAGTGCGGCCTGCCGCAGCGCGTCCCCGCAATTTGCCTTTGGGATGCGCGCGATAGCGTCGCTCGGAGCGATACATGAAACGCATGTTGTTCAATGCGACGCAGCAGGAAGAACTGCGCGTCGCCATCGTCGATGGGCAGAAGCTCATCGACATCGATATCGAAACCGCCGGCCGCGAACAGCGCAAAGGCAATATCTACAAAGGGGTCATCACCCGCATCGAGCCGTCGCTCGAAGCCTGCTTCGTCAACTACGGCGAAGACCGCCACGGCTTCCTGCCGTTCAAGGAAGTCGCCCGCCAGTACTTCAAGGACGGCATCGACATCCGTTCGGCGCGCATCCAGGACGCGCTCAAGGAAGGCCAGGAACTGATCGTCCAGGTCGAAAAGGAAGAGCGCGGCAACAAGGGCGCGGCCCTGACCACGTTCATCTCGCTGGCCGGCCGCTATCTCGTGCTGATGCCGAACAACCCGCGCGGCGGCGGCGTCTCGCGCCGCATCGAGGGCGACGAGCGTCAGGAACTGCGCGAAACCATGGCGCAGCTGCAGATCCCCGAAGGCATGAGCATGATCGCGCGCACGGCCGGCATCGGCCGCAGCGCGGAAGAACTGCAATGGGACCTGAACTACCTGTTGCAGCTGTGGCGCGCGATCGAGGAAGCATCGAAGAACGGCCATGCGGGCCAGCCGATGCTGATTTACCTCGAATCGAGCCTCGTGATCCGCGCGATCCGCGATTACTTCCAGCCCGACATCGGCGAAATCCTGATCGACACGGCCGACATCCATGACCAGGCACGCGCCTTCATGGACATCGTGATGCCGGACAACGTCCACAAGGTGAAGCGCTACCAGGACGACGTACCGCTGTTCTCGCGCTTCCAGATCGAGCACCAGATCGAAACCGCGTACTCGCGCACCGTGCCGCTGCCGTCGGGCGGCGCGATCGTGATCGACCATACCGAAGCGCTCGTCGCGATCGACGTGAACTCGGCACGCGCCACCAAGGGCGCCGACATCGAGGAAACGGCCGCGCGCACGAACCTCGAAGCGGCCGACGAAGTGGCGCGCCAGCTGCGTCTGCGCGACCTCGGCGGCCTGATCGTGATCGACTTCATCGACATGGAATCGGCCAAGAGCCAGCGCGAAGTCGAACAGCGCCTCAAGGATGCGCTGCGCCACGACCGTGCGCGCGTGCAGATGGGCAAGATCTCGCGCTTCGGCCTCATGGAGCTGTCGCGCCAGCGTCTGCGCCCCGCTCTGTCCGAAGGCAGCCACGTGACCTGCCCGCGCTGCAACGGCACCGGTCACATCCGCGATACCGAATCGTCCGCGCTGCAAGTGCTGCGGATCATTCAGGAAGAAGCGATGAAGGAACACACCGCGGCGATCCACTGCCAGGTGCCGGTCGAGGTGACCGCGTTCCTGCTCAACGAAAAGCGTCAGGAAATCAACAAGATCGAGTCGCGCTTCAAGGTCGGCGTAGTGCTGATCCCGAACAAGCACCTCGAAACGCCGCACTACAAGCTCGAGCGCCTGCGTCACGACGACGTGCGCCTCGACGATCCGCGCGCCTCGTGGAAGATGGCGCAGGAAGCCGCACGCGAACTCGAATCGGAAAGCGGCTACAGCAAGCGCACCGAAGACGTGAAGCCGAAGCAGGAAGCGGCCGTCAAGGGCATCACGCCCGAGCGTCCGGCACCGAGCCCGGCGCCGCAACGCCAGGCTGCGCCGATCGCGGCGCCCGTGGCCGTGGCCGCGACGAGCGGCGGCTTCATCGGCTGGCTCAAGAAGCTGTTCGGCGGCGCGCAGCCGGCGCCGGCCGCTCCGGCACCGGCACCCGTCCAAACGGCGGCTCCGGCCGCGAAGAGTGAACGCAGCGAACGCGGCGGCGAGCGCAATCAGCGCAACCGCCGCAGCGGTCAAGGCCAAGGTCAAGGCCAGCCGGGCGCAGCGCGCGATAACCGTGAGGGCCGCGAAGGTCGCGAGCAAAACGGCAACGGCCGCTCGGCGCAGCCGCGCCAGGAACGCGAAGGCCGCGACAACCGTGAACCGCGCGAGGCACGCGAACCGCGTGAAAACCGCGAGCCGCGTGAAGGCCGCGAGAACCGCGAAGCGCGTGCACCGCGCGAAAACCGCGAACCGCGCGAGCCGCGTGAAAACCGCGAGCCGCGCGAGCGCGTGGAGCAGGCCGACACCACGGCCGAGGCCCCGCGCCAGGAGCGCCGCGAACGCCGCCGTCCGGTGCAGCACGCCGCGACGCTGGAAACCGTCAATCGCGGCGAAGCGCACGTACATGACGAAGCAGCCGTAGCCGGCGAAGCCGCTCTGGCGGCGCAGCCCGAAACCGGGTTCGGCGCCGAAGCGGAAGCGGCCGCGCGCGACGGCGAAGAACGCCGCCGCCGCCGCCGCGGCCGCCGCGGTGGCCGTCGCGAACGCGAGGAAGGCACGGTAACGCCGGGCGCCGAAGGCGAGGAAAACTCGGGTGCGGCAGTCGAGCACGCCGAGCAGCCGCAAGCCGAAGGCGTGCAGCATGTCGCCGAAGTCGCGGCCGTAGCGGCCGTGTCCGAAACGATCGTCGAAACGCAAACCGCCACGGTCACGACCGTCGCCGAAACCGGTGCGGCGATCGCGCATGCACCGGCTGAGTCCGTCGCAGCCGTGTCGACCGTCGAAACGCACGTGACCGAAACCGTGACCGAGGCGCATGAAGTACGCGTCGAAACGGCCCCGGTAGCGGTGGAAGCGGCACCCGCCGCGGTTCATACGTCGTTCGCCGAGACCACCACGGCAGCAGTTGTGGCTGTCGAAGCGGCTCCGGCCGTAGTCGTGGCGGAAGCCGCACCGGCGTTCGCGGAGCCCGTCGCCGCGCCGGCGCCTGCGTATGTTGCGCCGGTGGCAGCCCCGGTTGCCACGCCGCAAGCGGAGGCACTGTCGTCGGAGAATCTGTCGGCCGTCCTCGCGAGCGCGGGCCTGATCTGGGTCAACACCGACGCCGACAAGCTGCGCCACGCGCAGGAAGCCGCTGCGCAACTCGCGGCCCAGCCGCGCGTGCCGCGCGAGCGCAAGGCGCTGCCGCCGCTCGACACGACGCCGATGCAGCAAGTCGAAACCGCGCCGCGCCACTAAAACGGCAAACCGGTCCGTCCCCGCGACGGACCGCCGGCATCCGAACCCCGCCGCGCTCCGCGCCGCGGGGTTTTTTATTTGCCCGACGGGCTGGATATACCCTGGCCGCCCCAAGATCCGGCCCGCTTTCCGCTAAAATGATAGTCACAGAGATAAGCGATAAGCGCCCCAACCCGATTCCTTCCCTATGCTCAGACGCATCATCCCGATGACCGATGTCAGCCGCGTGCCCGACATCAGCGGCGCGCCCCGCCCCGCGGACGGCGTGCTGGAAGATGCGTTGGCGCGTCCGCTGCGCGACCTGCGCATCTCCGTGACAGACCGCTGCAACTTCCGCTGCGTCTATTGCATGCCGCGCGCGACGTTCGGCCCCGGCTATCCGTTCCTGCCGCACAGCGAAATCCTCTCGCTCGAGGAAATCGAGCGCGTCGCGCGCATCGCCGTCGCGCACGGCGTCGAAAAGATCCGCCTCACGGGCGGCGAACCGCTGCTGCGCAAAGGGCTCGAATTTTTGATCGAGCGGCTCGCGCAGCTGCGCACGCCCGATGGCCGCGAGGTCGATCTGACGCTGACCACCAACGGCTCGCTGCTCGCGCGCAAGGCGCGCAGCCTCAAGGACGCGGGCCTCAAGCGCGTCACGGTGAGCCTCGACGCGCTCGACGACGCGCTGTTCAAGCGCATGAACGACGCCGACTTCTCGAGCGCCGACGTGCTCGACGGCATCGCGGCCGCGCAGGCGGTCGGCCTCATACCGCTCAAGGTCAACATGGTGGTCAAGTACGGCACCAATCACGCCGAGATCGTGCCGATGGCTCGCCATTTCAAAGGCAGCGGCGTAGTCCTGCGCTTCATCGAATACATGGACGTCGGCGCCAGCAACGGCTGGAAGATGGACGAGGTGCTGCCCTCGTCGGAGGTGCTCGCGACCCTCGCCGAACATTTCGCGCTCGAACCGTTGGCGCCGCTGCACGCGGCCGACACAGCCAAGCGCTGGCGCTACGCGGACGGCGGCGGCGAGATCGGCCTGATTTCGAGCGTCACGCAGGCGTTCTGCGGCGACTGCACGCGCGCGCGGCTCTCGACCGACGGCAAACTCTATCTATGCCTGTTCGCCGCGCAAGGGCACGACCTGCGCGCGCTGCTGCGCCAAGGCGCGAGCGATGCCGACCTCGGCGCCGCGCTCGCCAACATCTGGCACGCGCGCACCGACCGCTATTCGCAACTGCGCGGGCGCGCGCCGCAGCCGGCTGCGCGCGTCGAAATGTCGTATATCGGCGGTTAGGCATGCGAAGCGATAGCGTGGCCGCCGCGACGACCGGCTTGCTGCTTGCGGGTGGCCGCGGCCAACGCATGGGCGGTGCCGACAAGGGATTGCAGTTGCTGGACGGCGAAGCGCTCGGCCTGCATGTGATGCGCCGCCTCGCCGCCCAGACCGGTCATCTGCTGATCAGCGCGAACCGCCATCTCGATGTCTATGCCGCGCTCGGCGCGCCGTTCGGCGCACGCGTGCTGACCGACGCGGATCCGCCCGGCACGTTCGCGGGCCCGCTGGCGGGGCTGTACGCGGGGATGCGCGCCGCGCGCACGCCCGACTTGCTGTGCGCGCCGTGCGATGCGCCGTTCCTGCCCGCCGATCTCGCCGTGCGGCTGGCCGCCGCGCGCGATGCCGCGCAAGCCGACATCGCTTACGCGGTCACGCTCGACGCGGACGGCACGCGCCGCCAGCAGCCCGTCTGCGCGCTGCTGCGCTGTGCGCTGGACGAAGATCTCGCGGATGCGCTAGCGGCCGGCGAGCACAAGGTGCGCGCGTGGTACGCGCGCCACAACGCGGTCGAAGTGGTCTTCGACGACGAACGTGCGTTCTACAATGTCAACTCTTTGCAAGAATTGGCCGGCCTCGCGCGCCGCTGAGTGCGATCGCTGAATCGGGCCATCGAGTGTGCCCTGCGCGCAGCGGCTGCTGCGTGCTCGCCGGGCCGCCGTCCGCGCGGCTAGAATCTCCGCAGCGATCTTCGCGACGACTCGCGCAGCGCCCCGGACCGGCCGCGCGCGATGCGCTCCGCCGCTTTGCTTTGTACTGACCTGGCCTACCCCATTTGCCCATGACCACGCCGAGCGCGCCCACCGTCCCGCAATCCGCCTCCCATGCTCTCACGGTCGATGCCGCGCGCGCGCTGGCGCTAGGCATCGTCGAGCCCATCGCCGCCGCCGAAACCGTGCCGCTCGCCGCCGCGCGCGGCCGGGTGCTGGCTTCCGACCTGCTCGCCCCGTTCGCCGTGCCTGCCTACGACAACTCCGCGATGGACGGCTACGCGTTCGCGAGCACGCAGCTCGCCGGACCCGGCGAATGCAGCCTCGCGGTCGCAGGCACGGCACTCGCCGGCCATCCGTATGCGGGCACGGTCGAAGCGGGCCGCTGCGCGCGCATCATGACGGGCGCGCAGTTGCCGGCCGGCTGCGACACCGTGATACCGCAAGAGCTCGTCACGCGCGACGGCGACACCGTCCGTTTCGCCGCGACGGCCGTGCGCGCGGGCGCCAACGTGCGCCGCGCGGGCGAGGATCTCGCGCTCGACGAAGTCGCGCTATGCGCCGGGCGCCTGCTGCGTGCGGCCGATCTCGGGCTCGCAGCATCGCTCGGGTATGCGGCGCTGCCGGTGCTGCGCCGCGTGCGCGTCGCGCTGCTTTCCACCGGGGACGAACTCGCCGAACCGGGTACGGCGCTGCCGCCGGGCGGCCGCTACGACAGCAACCGGCCGCTGCTCGCCGGCATGCTCGCAGCCCTGCCCGTGGACGTGATCGATCTCGGTATCGTGCGCGACGATCGCGAGGCGCTCGACAATGCGCTGCGCAACGCCGCGCGGCAAGCGGACGTGATCCTGACCTCCGGCGGCGTGTCGGTCGGCGATGCCGACTTCACGCGCGAATTGCTCGCGCGGCTGGGCCAGGTCAGCTTTGTCAATCTCGCGATGCGGCCCGGCCGGCCGTTCGCGTGCGGGCGCATCCGCACCGACGAGCAATCCCATCCGACGCTGTTCTTCGGGCTGCCGGGCAATCCGGTGGCCGCGGCCACGGCGTTCCTCGTGATCGTGCGCGATGCGCTGCTTGCGCTCTCGGGCGCCGCGGCGCAACCGCTGCCGCGCTATCCGGCCCGCATCACGCATGCGGTGCGCAAGCGCGCCGGGCGCACCGAATATCTGCGCGCATCGGCCGCACGCGACGCGCACGGCGCGTGGCACGTGACGCCGGCCGGCGGCCAGGGCTCGGCGTCGTTGAGCGGGCTTAGCGCCGCGAACTGCCTGATCGCGCTGCCTGCGGAAAGCGGCGACGTGGACGCGGGCGCGATGGTCGAAATGCTGCCCTTCGAGGATGCGCGTTAAATTCGCTGCTATGCTCCGGTTGCGGCGCTTCGCCTATCAAATCACGCCAACATGAAAAAGCAAATCACTTCGATCGCAGCCGGTCAGACCGCCAAAGCCCTGATTCTCGTCTATCTCACATTCAGCGTGCCGATCGTGCTGCTCGGCATCCTGGTCGCGTTCATTCAGTATCACGTGGTTCAGTGGGGCACCATTTTCAGCGCGCTCGTGCTCAACGCGCTGCTCGGCTTCGTGCTGTTGTGGATCGCGTGCCATGCGTACAACTGGGTGGCGTCGCGCTTCGGCGGTATCGAAATCGTGCTGTCCGACGCGCCCGAGGAAGCATGAGCGCCGCGCCCGCGACGATTCGCGCCGCACAGCCGGCGGACCTCGAAGCGATCTATGCGCTGATTCGCGAGCTGGCCGAATTCGAGAAACTCACGCATCTGCTCGTAGCGACGCCCGCGGAGCTCGGCGCGGCGCTGTTCGGGCCGCGTCCCGCGATCGAGGCGATCGTGGGCGTGCGCGACCAACGCGTCGTCGCCTACGCGCTGTTCTTCCACAACTACTCGACCTTCCTCGGCAAGCGCGGCCTGTATCTCGAAGACCTGTACGTGCAGCCCGCGCAACGCGGCACGGGGCTCGGCAAGCGGCTGCTCGGCCATCTCGCGGCGCTCGCCGTGGAGCGCCAATGCGGCCGCTTCGAATGGACCGTGCTCGACTGGAATCAAAACGCGATCGAGTTCTACGAAAAACTCGGGGCCACGGTGTTGCCCGACTGGCGTGTGGTGCGGCTGACGGGCGCGGCACTCGAAACGCTGGCGCGCGGCTGAGAGACCGATGAACAGCCGAGAGGTTGAACGGTGAGCGGCTAAGCCGCGCGACACCGAGAGCCGCGCGGCCCTGGCGTGCCAGCTCCCCGCACGCCGCCCCGCCCCATACGCCACATCCTCAAACCTCGTCGCCCTCTGACGCCTCGGGCGCCTCGGTCCCGAGCAAGCCGTTCGCCGCTTCGCCCGGCAACGCCTCGACCTGCTTCAACTTGCGGCTCATCACGCGCGTGCGCTGCTCGGCCGATTCGATCGAGCGCGTCACGGTTTCGAGCTGCGCCTTGGTCTTGGCGAGCACGTCGCCGAACTTGCCGAACTCGGTCTTGACCGCGCCGAGCACCTGCCAGACTTCGCTCGAACGCTGCTCGATCGCGAGCGTGCGGAAACCCATCTGCAGGCTATTGAGCAACGCCGTCAGCGTGGTCGGCCCCGCGACCGTGACGCGGTACTCGCGCTGCAGCAGATCGCTGAGGCCGGGGCGGCGCAGCACCTCGGCATAGAGACCCTCGGTCGGCAGGAACAGCAGCGCGAAATCGGTCGTGTGCGGCGGCGACACGTATTTCTCGGCGATCGTGCGCGCCTCGGCGCGCACGCGCATTTCGAGCGCGCGCGAGGCCTCTTCGACGGCCACCACATCGGCGCGCTCCTGTGCGTCGATCAAGCGCTCGTAATCCTCGCGCGGGAATTTCGCGTCGATCGGGAGCCAGACCGGCTGTGTCTGGTCGGGGCGCCCGGACGCTTCGGTGCGGCCCGGCAGACGAATCGCAAATTCGACGCGCTCGCCGCTCTTCGGCACGGTCGCGACGTTCTTCGCGTACTGCTCGGGCGTCAGCATCTGTTCGAGCAGCGCTTCCAGCTGCACTTCGCCCCAGGTGCCGCGCGTCTTCACGTTGGTCAGCACCTTCTTCAGATCGCCGACGCCGGCCGCCAGCGTCTGCATTTCGCCGAGCCCGCGATGCACCTGCTCCAGCCGGTCCGACACGAGCTTGAACGAGGCGCCGAGGCGCTGTTCGAGCGTCGCGTGCAGTTTCTCGTCGACCGTGCGACGCATCTCCTCGAGCTTGTTCGCATTATTGGTTTCGATTTCCTTGAGACGCTGTTCGAGCGTCGCGCGCACCTCGCCCATGCGGCGGTCGTTGGCCTCGCTCAGTTGCGTCAATTGCTGCTGCAAGGTATCGCCGAACCGCTTGAGCGCGACGCCCTGTTCTTCGCGCGCCTGCTGCGACTGGCGCTGCAGGCTGTCGCGCATCGCCTCGAATTGCTGCGCGTTGCCCTGCACGAGCTTGCCGAGTTCCTGCTTGAAGCCGTCGATCTGCTGATTTTGCAGTCCCGCCACGCTCGTCAACTGTGCGGCCAAGGTCTGCTGAAACTGCGCGAGCGTGCCGCCCATCTCGGTGCGCGTGCCGCGCGCATGCGTGGCGATCTCTTCGCGCAGCTCGCGTTCGAGCCGCTCGCTCGCACGCTGCTGCACAGCGCTCGCGCCGTCGATGTGCTCGCCGACCAGATCGGCCAATTCGTCAGCGAACGCGCCGCCGCGGCCCGCGCCGCGCAGCATCACGAACACTACGACCACCAAGGCCAGCGCCAATACGATGGCGGCGGCCGCCAAAAACTCCAGCGTCATTTACGTGTCTTCCCCAGCACTTCAGGATTGATAGGATTGGGCGGATGGCCCGCGCGCGGGCCCTCGCCGAGCGCCGCGATCAGATTGTCGACGGCGAGATTCGCCATCGCGCGGCGCGTGGTTTCGGTGGCGCTCGCGATGTGCGGCGTGAGCACCACGTTCGGGACTTCCAGCAAGCCCGGATAGACCGACGGTTCGCCCTCGAATACGTCGAGACCCGCGGCCGCGATGCGGCGCGCGCGCAGCGCATCGGCCAGCGCCGCATCGTCGACGATGCCACCGCGCGCGAGGTTGGTCAGCGTCGCGCTCGGCTTCATGCGCGCGAGTTCGGCCGCGCCGATCGCGTGATGATTGTCGGGCGTATAGGGCAACACGAGCACGAGATGATCGGCCTGCGCGAGCAGTTCGTCCTTCGACACGTATTGGGCGCCGAGTTCGGCCTCGATCTCGGGCGCCACGCGCGAACGGTTGTGATAGATCACGCGCATGTTGAAGCCGCGCGCACGGCGCGCGAGCGCCTGGCCGATGCGGCCCATGCCGAGCACGCCGAGCGTCGCGCCATAGACGTCCGCGCCCAGAAACGCGCTGAAGTCCCATTTTTGCCAGTGCCCGGCGCGCAGCCAGTGCTCGGACTCGGCGATGCGGCGCGCGGCCGCCATCATCAGCGCCCAGCCGAAATCGGCCGTGCTCTCGTTGAGGACGTCCGGCGTATTCGTGGCCAGCACGTGCGCGGCGTTGAACGCGCGCATATCGAAGTTGTTGTAGCCGACCTGCGCATTCGACACCACGCGCAAGCGCGGCGCCGCTGCCAACGCCGCCGCGCCGACCGGATCGCCGACCGTGAGCGCGCCGTCCTTGTCCGCGAGACGTGCGGCAAGCGCCTCGGGCGACAATACATCGCCCGCGTTCCAATCGACCTCGAAATAGGCTTCGAGGCGCGCCACGACGTCCGCGAAGATCGGACGCGCGACCAATACCTTCTGCATGATTGTCTCCGTTTCGATTCGTGACCGTGCCGTGCCTACGATGCCTACGCGCTGAAGAACACCCAGGTCACGAGCAGGAACACCGGCACGAGCACCACGCACGACCAGCCCAGATAGCCGAAGAACCCGGGCATGCGCACGCCGTTCGCCTCGGCGATCGCCTTGACCATGAAATTCGGCGCATTGCCGATATAGCTGTTCGCGCCCATGAACACGGCGCCCGCGGAAATCGCCGCGAGCGTCGCCGCGCCCGGGCCCATCAACGCCTGCGGGTCGCCGCCCGCGAGGTTGAAGAACACCAGGTAGGTCGGCGCGTTATCGAGGAACGACGACAGCAGGCCCGTGGCCCAGAAATACATGGCGTTGTCGGGCTGGCCGTCCGGTCCCGTCACGAGATGGACGATCGGGGCAAACGCGCCGTCCGCGCCCGCGCGCAAAATCACGATCACCGGTGCGATGGTAATGAAAATCGCCGCGAATAGCTTGGCGACTTCCGCGATCGGCGCCCAATCGAATGCGTTCCCCTCGCGGGCCGTGCGCGGCGTGACGGCGAGCGACACGATCGCGACGGCGGCCAGCGCGAGATCGCGCACGAGGTTCTGCAGCTCGACATGCGCGCCGGCCACGTCGAAACTCACGCCGGGACGCCACAGCCCGCTCATCAGCACGAGGCCGACGATCGCCGCGAGCAGCACGAAATTCGCCTTGCCTTCGAGCGCGATCTCGTCGTGGCCAGGCTCCGGATACAGGTTAGGCCGTTCGGATTCGTGGCCCTGGCGATGGAAATACGTGTCGAGCGCGTAGAACAGCGCGAGCAGCAGCGCGCACACGAGCAGCATCGGCAAGATCAAATGCGTGGTGGTCCAGAAGAAGCCGACACCGTTCAGAAAACCGAGGAACAGCGGCGGATCGCCGAGCGGCGACAACGAGCCGCCCGCATTCGCCACCAGGAAAATAAAGAACACGACCACGTGCGCGACGTGCTTGCGGCGCGCATTCGCGCGCAGCAGCGGGCGTATCAGCAGCATCGCCGCGCCCGTGGTGCCCATCAGGCTGGCCAACGCCACGCCGAGCCCGATCAGCGCGGTATTCAGCGCGGGCGTGCCGTGCAGGTCGCCGCGCACGCAGATGCCGCCCGCCACGGTGTAGAGCGCGGTCAGCAACACGATGAACGGCACGTACTCTTCGAGCAGCGCATGCGCGAGCGCGCCGGTCGCCGCGTGCGCGCCGAACGCCGCGGCGAAGCACCCCAGGAACAGCACAGCCCACGCGCCCGCGATCTTGCCGTAATGCGCATGCCAGACGTGCGGCGCGAGCAGCGGGAACAGCGCGATCGACAGCAATACGCCCGCGAACGGCAAGCCCCACCATGCGGACAGATTCGCACCGTCCAGCGTGGCGGCGGCGGCCAGGGTGGGCATCGCGCCCAGCACGCAGCCGAGCGCCATACCGGTACGGACGGCAGATCGAGCCATCGAAACTCCTATGGAAAAAGCGGTGAACGTTACGTCCGGCAACGGCGCCCAGGGCACCGCTGGACGCGGGCAAAGACTCAGGCGTCGCGCACGATCAGCACGTGCACGCGAAACGGCCCGTGTGCGCCGAACACCACGGTCTGCTCGATATCGGCCGTGCGCGACGGGCCCGATACGATATTGACGGCGCGCGGCAGCTCGCCGAGTTCGCGGCGCATCAGCGCGTAGGCGTCTTCCTGGCCCGCGACGATGCGCGACGCCGGCACGACGGCGATATGGGTCGGCGGCAGGAGCGCGGTCGCCGCATATTGGTCCGCGGCGGACAGCAGCACCAGCGAGCCTGTTTCGGCGAGTGCGCAGAAGCAGCCGGTGAGGCCGACCGCATCGGCGTCGGCGGGAGGACGGCACGCGACGCTCAAGCCCGCGGCCCCCCAATCGAACGCCGCGAATTGCGGCCACGCGACCGCGTCCGTACCGAGCGCGTGCTCGCGCAGATAGCGCGCGACGGCGGCAGGGATTTCGGCGGCGCGGTCGAGTATCTCGACCGTACTCGCCATGCGGCGCGCCTCGTCGGCGAAGCATGCGAGCAGATCATCGGGCAAATCGGGACGCGGACCGGGGGTATGGCTTGCCAGATACGCGGCCGCCTCGGCATGCTCGCGCGCGCTCGCGTCGGCCGGGCGGCCGTGCGCGGCGCGGATGCGCGCCAGGATATTGCGGCGGGCGGCCGATGTGTCCATCAGGATTCCTCGTCTAGGCTGCGCGAAACGGAGCGTCCCATTATAGCGGCGCCCCTTGCTTCGCGGCGTCGGCTCACGGCGCGGCACGCCGGCCGCTTCACGCGGGCGCGCCGTCCTCGAGCGGTTGCGCGATGCCGAACACCTGCCGCAGATAAGCGAGATAGGCCTTGTCGTCGCACATGCTCTTGCCCGGCGAATCGGACAGCTTGGCGACGGGCTGGCCGTTGCAGCGCACCATCTTGATCACGATCTGCAGCGGCGTATAGCCGAGGTCGTTGGTCAAGTTCGTGCCGACGCCGAACGCGAGCTTGCAGCGGCCGCGGAAGCGCTCGTAGAGCTGCATGACCTTCGGGATGTCGAGCGCGTCGGAAAACACGAGCACCTTGGTGCGCGGATCGCAGCGGTTCGCCTCGTAATGGCGGATCATCATCTCGCCCCACTCGAACGGATCGCCCGAATCGTGGCGCGCGCCGTCGAACAGCTTGCAGAAGTACATGTCGAAATCGCGCAGGAACGCCTGGATG
>JAOZJS010000955.1:0-16531 GCA_025882695.1 Amerodectes protonotaria
AGCCTTCAGGAATTTCGGGTCCTGATTTCACTCAACAACCGCACACTCTCCAAAGAGAAAGCAAGAAGATGAATGTCAAATCTGGATGAACCCTTAGAACGCCTCGCTCGCTTCCTTAGAAACCGAAACAAAAAAAAAATGACATGAAATGAAATGAACCAATTGAACGGCTTGTTCCTCCTCCCTTTCTTATTCTCTCTCTCGCTCTCGCTCGCTCGGTCTCTAATTTCATCACCAGCGACATTAACAACAACAACAACAACAACAGCAAACTGTACATTTGAAACAAATTGCACACAATGCACTTGTGATATTTGAAATGTCAATTTCGGGTTTACATTTAAGCCACTCTCTTGGCATGCCAAGGCTCTTTGAGTGGTTTGAGTCGTTTGGACGCGAAAGCAAGCGCTACACTTTTAGCTTATACTGATTGAGAATGAATGAGTGAGAAACAAGAGTTGGAGAGAGAGAAAGCGAGAGAATCCTCAAAGGATTAACGACACCAACATACACACACCCGCACCAGCTCCTTGTTGGCTTCCCGATTCAACTTTTAATCAATAAACAATGGAAGTGGAAGCCCAAAATACCCGAGCGGCCAGAGCGACAATTGAATTGGTTGGTGTGTGTGTGTGTGTGTGTGTGTTTGGTTGGCCAGCCAACCCGACCAAAACAGAAAACGAACACACACACACACTTGCACACACTCGATGCCTTTGTTTCAATGATTATTGTTGTCATCATAATTCTTGTTTATTACTGGTAGGGGTGGTGGTGGCAGAATATTCACTTAGGGTTAGGAGGGTTAAATTGATTTTAGTTACTTTTGAAGCCACCAGGTGGCGCTTTCCATTAAAAAGCATTTTTCCGACTGGAAGGAAGCTGTTCGTGGAATCATCATCATCAATCAATTATTAAAATGACTTTTGTATGTTTCGTTTCGTTTGTTGGTTTGTTTGTTTGTCGGGCTAAAAATGTATCGAGATTGATCCGGGATCCGATGGATTGGCCCTCTCTCTCCCAACGCTCCAACAAACAACATATTGAACTAGAGGGGCGAATAATTTCGAGAACACAATTCGGATACAACTAAAAAAGGTGCACACCACCACCAGAACAAGACTATTCAATTAAGGAATATTTCTATTTTGGACCGTTACCCCGTCCCAATTCTGGGCGCCCAAATCTGTTGTCGTCCATTATTGGGAGTGAGAGAGCGAGAGAGAGAGACAAGAACAAGCCTCGGTCTGGAAAAAAAGAGTGGTATCATTGCTTTGTGACATTTTCGGAATGATAACCATCGACCATCGAAAGCGAAAGGGAAAAAAATACACGAAAAAAAAATTGCGACATCCAATTTCATCAATTATATTATACCACCAGAATCGGGCCCAGAGAGTCGCGGGATCTATTTCGGTATTTCGATTAGAGATGGAGAAGAAGAAGAAAAAGGCAAAAAACATTATCCTGGCGCCCGACAGAAAAAAAAATATATAAATGTTATAAATCTTTCATGGGAGCCATTCCATTCCATTCCATAGTAAAGCTATTACCGGATTCATCTTCATCTTCATCTTGTTCAATCTCAATTCAAAGATTGAAATTTAGCTCGCTCTCGCTTTGATTAGTTCCACATAGACACACACACTATTCTGACCTTTTTTGCTTGCTTTCTTTCTTTCCATTTCTGGATACACGGTTAATGATAATGAGCCAATCAGTGTTCCTCAGAGTGAATCCTAATCGGAGCCAATTTCCCGAAGTTTTTCCTTTTCTCTCTCTCTCTCCCTCTCTCTCTCTCTTCAGCCGATTCTATCTAATTTTCCCTGAACGAAAATAAATAACGAAGATAAACCTCAAACGAAAGCGAAAAAAAAACGAATCGCGCCCATCACATAAGAAGCCCATCTCTGGGAGCCATTAGAGATTTTGATGCTAAAGTATTTTATTTTATTTTTTTTTGAAACTTAATCGAATTCCATCGGATGCGTGTGTGTCTGTGTGTGTGCATAGCGAGATGCGCTTCACAATTTTCCTCCCATTGGCTCTCCCTCCTCCTACTCTCTCCATCTCCTTTGACTGAAGAGCAATACGAAGCACCTCCGAGCATTCAGGCGCACGATTAGTAAGATACGATGGGCGTGCTCTGTATTTAAATTAGTATTTTGAGAAACAGAGACCAAGCCTCCTCGTCTATTCGCTTCGCTATACGACGACGACAAGTAATCTCAAGTCTCAAGTTCATTTTTTGGAAAAACTAGCCAATCACGATTCATTTTCCCCTTGATCAACGGCAAACTACACTAAAAACAAGTGTCAACTATCGCCGTTATAATACAGGGCATTCGCCTGCCAATGGGGGTTGGACCAATTTCATAAAGTGAAGTAGGATAGCAAGTAGTACATTTGAGTAGGAACTAAATCAAGCTCATTCGAGGCGTGTGCTTCCGATGATGATGATGATGATGATGATCAAATAAGACTGTTCAGATATGTCGTTATAGCGGATCTTGTTGTAGCATTACATACAAATAGCGGCTAATAGTAATTAATTTTTTTCTCTGTTTCTCTTTCTCTATGCGGCGTTCCCGTTAGAGCGGGAGCTTTGTAAGGGCGCCCTGTTTTTTTTTCGTTCGGGTTCCGTTTCGTTTCCGTCTCTCTGGGCTCCAAATCCCGGATCGGGATTCTTTGGGGAAAGTCTTTGGATGGTTTTTTTGTTTCGTTTCGTTTCGTTTTTTTTTCGCTCTCTCGTTTGCTCTCGTTCGCTCCTTGTTCTTGGGCGCCATTCCGCCATTCGGCGGGTGTTTCGTTGCAGTTGATTGATGATATATTCTCGATATACATTATATCCAGAATCGGACAAATTTTGTTCCATTCTCAACACTTTTTCCCTTTCGTTCGGCGTTTGTTCATGGCGCTTCGGCTTTTCGGTAGTGATGAAAGAATAGTTTCGGCGAGAGAGATTAGATCCTCACCACACACTCGGCAGTGTGTTGAGGCTATCTTTGGTTCCACGGTACTTTGGATCCCGCTATGCTTTGCTATGCGCTATGCTCTATGCTCTGCTCCGCTACAATCTAGGATATTTGAGCTAAATATAAAACTAAGCTATTCCGTGCCCGGATTCTGATTCTGATTCTGATTCTGATTTTTTTTCTCGCTAGTCGAACATCCAATGAATCATTAATCTAATATTAGACAACAACAATCGAAACGTACAAAATTACTACTATTCCGCTGCCGCTGTTGTCCGGGCGGTAGTCAAGAACACACACACACACACACAGAACACAAATTGATCGGGATGTTTTTGTTCTTTCCGAACATTTCGTTTTGGCCGTAATAATAATTATTGCTGCCATTTTTTTTTGTTCTTGTTCTTGTTCTTGTTCTTGCGCTTGCTGTCCAAAAAAAAGCACACACACACAAGGAGAAGAGTATGAATTGGAGAATTTTTTTGGATCATAATTACCACCCGAAAAAAAAACAGAGACAGACAGACAGACAAGCAAGCAGCAAACATAAACCAAACACATGAAAACATAACGGAAACATAGAAACAAACCATTATTCATTTGATTTTGTTTTTTTTGTTTTTATTTTTTCTTTGTTTTGTTTTGTTTTTGTTTTTCGATTCCGTTTTTTTTCGGTTCCGTTATGCTGCTGGTTTGAAACCAATTTCCCCTTGCGCCAGGATACGACCAAGTTAGAGAGTGCAAGTGCAATAATAAATAATATTTATTTATTCATTCATTCATTCTCCTCCAAAACATATTCGTTAACCTTTAGTTTTGACTCGGCGTGGTGTGGTGGGGTGTGGTGTGGTGTGTTCCTGGAACACCGCGTTGCAAGAATTACACGCGAAAGTTTTCGGGAAAGCCCCTAAGAAAGAAAGAAAGGAAGGAAAAAAGTTATTAACGTACTACCAGCTAAGGAACAGCTAAGGAAACTTTTGCAGCTTTCCACGGCTTCGGATACACACAGTGACAGTGTGTGGTGGTGGAGCAGTCTTTCCTGCTCCAGAATGTTCTTTCTGGTTGGCTGGCTGGCTGGCTGGCTGGCACTAATTTCCCCAGTATCGATCACCTTGGATATTTAGATTGCTTCATTTTGTTTCGGGGAACGAACGAACGAACGAAACGAAAAAAAAGTATTCTCATTTACGCAAGAGACGCCGTTTTCTTGACACCAGAATTTGGGTGACGAATGAATATAAACACACACACGCCGACGCCCACACACACCAATACTGAACAACAACAAAGAAAGAAAAAAAACAAGTTCCAGAATCTAGAATCGAGAATCGAGAAAAACAACAACAGCAAAACTTCCCAAACCTGGCAATCAATCTTGGAATTCTCGAGCTAGCGTACATTCTGGTCTGTCTGTCTGTCGGTCGGTCGGTCTTGGAAACGGAAAAATAGCAAAATTTTTTGGATTGCAGTTCAAAAGAAGGCGTCACCCAACGAACGCACACACCCACACCCACGCATACCTATACCTACACGCCCAATAGTGCAGAATTAATTACATAAAATTTACATATTTTTCCTGTTTTTGCTGTTCTGAATATAATTTAATTATCAATGCTATATTCAACGAAAAAAATATATAGAACAACACACCCCCAGAGATATCCGAGATGAAAACCGATTAATAAAACCCAAACTAATTAATTAATTAATATTGAAGAAATTAATTAATTAATTATTTTGGTTGGTTGATTGGTTTTGAATTTTCATTTCCTTGCTGCTTGCTTAAATAGATGCTTTTTCCAAACTTTTTGTTGCGTAACCCTTTTCCGCATCACCAGCTTTTCACCAGCCAACGGTGGTTTGATGCGGCCACCGCAATGATAAATCAATTTGATCCGATTATTAATTATGTAATTATTATTATTATTATTAACATTTTTTAGCCGAGATTCTCATCAAAAGAACAAAACTTTGCATATAGACGAACCGGATTTCGGAGCGGGGAAATTCGATCATTTCACCACCACCGTTGGATGATTGATCAATCAACCAATCAATCAATTGACAATTTCTAAAACTTTTCATATTGATGTCTTCGCATTGTGTTCGCTTGTGCCTGCGTGAATGTGTGTGACATTTTGATTTATCTTCATCTCATTCATCAATTCTTCACCATCATCATCACCGTGGACCTATTTCACGCCAATCATACGGTAGGTCGATATACAAGGTTTTGATTTACCAAAGTTTTCATTTTGGCGGGGCGATCGTTCATTCGCTCATTATCCGTATTCTTCGTTACCGTACGGTCGTTTGGTTTTATTGTTGGTTGGATTGATTGTTTTGAATGCATTTTGCACACCCTGCACCAGCATCATCATCATCATCATCATTATCCTCATCCTTACGTTTTTCATTGAGGATTCTGGTTGATTGTTTTCGTCTTCCAACGTCGTTGTCGTTGTCGTTGTCGTTGTCGTTGTCGTTGCCGTTGTTATTGCTGTTGTTAATGCTGCTGTCTTAGCTGTCTTCGAAATTGTTAGCGCGCTTTTTTGGAAAATTGGAATTTTGGCACAACAGCAACAACAAAGACAACAACAACCGAAAAAAAAACTTTACCAAATTAGACGAATACGAAAACAACAACAACAACAACAACAAAATGTGGCCCTATTTCCAGGAACACCAGAGCTTATATAATAATGGCTTTGTTGTCTCTCTCTCTCTTTTTAGCGAAACTCGCGATCGCGAATCCACCGTCACACCCCACAGTGGTACACGCCCATACCACACCCACACCCACAAAATAAGATGTGTGTGGGTTTAATTAAGCAAAGATTTTAGTTTTATTATTATTATTATTATTATTATTATTATTATAGTTAGTATTTCTAGTTGTTTTTGTTTTTTGGGCTTCACTCGTCTTCTTAAGTTTTTTTTTTAGTTCCTTTGGGCGCTCTCCTTCCTCTTCCTCTCGTTTCTTTTCATCCAATCCGAAATCCCAGAGAGCACACACATTGTTGGGAGTGTGCGCGCACACCACGCCCATTCTTCCACAAACAGTGGACCATTCATTTGTTTAATGGATGAAACACACACACACACACACATACACATTGACAACGAGTGCAAAAGAATATAACAATTTTTCATTGTTGGCTCCACCTCCTCCCCCCCGCGCGCCATCCCACTATTTTGTTGGCTTCGGCTATTTCTACTCCCCCTGGTCCTGTGCTTGCTTGGAACGCGAAAAATCTCTGATTCTCTGAACTGACAGTAGGAGGGAAAATAATAATAGAAATAAAATTTTCATCGTTGTCGTTGCCGCTGTCGTCCTTGTTGTTGTGGCAGTTTAGTTTAGTTTTCCATGAATAAAACGATAAATTTCTTTGCTAGAAGTGTGGCTCTGTGTTCGGGTTATGGTGGTAAGATGACACAAAGTTGTAAAAAAACCAACGAGAGAGACAGAGAAGTGAAGAGTGCAAAGCGAAAAAACAAAGCGAAAAAACAAAGCAAAAAAACTAAACTAAACTAAACCGAAACCGGAAAAAAAATCGATCCATTAAACAAGACTTGGACAAAAAAAATCGAGAATGATGTACAACAACAACAACAACACCATAACCATTAACTTCTGGGGATGTGGGTGTGGAACAAGCTATCCCGATCCAAGACACACGGTCCGCCAACAAAAAAAATGAATCGTCCTGAATTAATCGTGAATTAAATAGACTGAAAGCAGCGAGAGAGAGAGAGATGGCTCCAGAAAACAAACATATAAATCATCATCACAGAATCAACATGGAAAAATGGTTTTAATTACAAAGTTTTTTTGGGAAAATCAGAAAAACAAAAAGATGGTTGAAAAATATGTGTACAACATCACATCAGACATCAACGATCATTCGATTATGATCCTGCCAAGTTGCAAGCAAGTCTCTTGTTCCCGGTACGCCCTAAACGCCCAGACGCCCAAGCCTATTATACAAGATCATTGGAATAACAGGGAATATTATACAAATTATACAAAATTATTATTATCATTATCATTATCATGGAACAAATATTTCTATTTCTATTGCCTATTTCGTTTCTGTTTCCCCTTTAAAAAAATATTGTCCTATTCCTATAGAATATCACGCATTCATTCATGTTGTTGTTGACGCCATGTTTGACGCCATGATTCTTTTTTTTGCTTTTTGCTTTGCTTTTAGTGGAAAAGTTTTAAAATTTTTATCTAACTTTCACTCTCGATCGGAAACTATTCTTTTCTTCCCGCGAAAAGTTCAAATTGAATATCGAAAAACTTCTTCTTTTTTTTGTGTGTGTGTGTTTGCTGAAAATGTTTTTCACCAATTTTATTTTTGGTATATGCTTTCACAAGCCCGGGCACAGAATGCAACTGTGTTGTGTGTGTGTGCAGTGTGTTGGGCGCCAATGTTCAGCGGGGCTGGGTTGAATAGCATGTATGTATGTGGGTGTGTGTGGGTGTGCGAGTGTGTGTATTTTTAGAAACACAAACCAAAAAAAAAAGAAGATAGCGCCCGGGAAACACACGACGACGAGGACGGCGAGGAAAAACAAGCAAAATTTTTCGAACACGCCAAGCAATCATCAATTGCAATCCTATCATTCCACATTTTATTCTGTTTTCCATTTATTATTGCTGCATACAGACACACATGAAAAATGGTTCATTGTGTGGGTGTTTTTTATATTTGTATATTTGTTTGTTGTTCGAGGATCTTTGCTCCCGCTCCCTTACGCCCTGCATACACACACACACACACACTAGTAGAATTCAATTTTTTTTCTTTATTTTTTTATTATTATTCTTCTTATTCACAAACAACATCAACCGTTAACAATGAACGGTAACGGTTCATTGTTTTCAAGTGGGGGAATCAATAAAGAAGAATATATTCTCTGCGATGGCCAATGTTTGATTGTTTGTCCATGATAATGATGATGATGATGATGATGGATTCCCTAAGTTTCCATTATGGTATTGGATTTTGGGCATAAATTTGAGAGGGGGCAGCGTAACGTTTTTTATGAATGGTTCACTGTTTTTCCCTTGAAAATATATATTTCCCCTTCCAGTCCATCATCATCATCTTCTTCTTCTTTTAATAGGAGCTGACTTTTGGCATTTATTCACTTGCTATTTTTCTATGTTTTTTTTCTACCTTTTATGACCGACAAAAAACCCAACGATCACATTCCCAATGATGATTATAATCATAATAAAAAATAATGCACAGAATCCAAAGTGTGTGTGTGTTTCATGAATTTTTAATTCAATATTTCCACAAACACACACTCACACACACGCCATCCTCATTGCATAATATCTATTTCAAATTTAAACTTCCATTCTAGATCTCTCTCTCTCTCTCGCTATCTTATTTTATATTTCGCTTGAAATGTCAACCCTAGAAAAAAAAGAGTGCTGGAAATAGCAGAAGCCGTCCTGGGCGACATGGGTAAAAATGGAAAAAATTTTCAGTTTTCCAATTCCGAATCCCACATGATATTCTGTTACACACACACGCACACACACACACATACACACACATGAAACTGTCAACCACCAAATGGAATATTAGATAAAAATAAGCCCAAATTCTGGCGCCATCACGCCCACGGATCTTTGATTTTTGTTTCTATACCAGGATTCCATATGTCCTTGTCACTTTTTTTGTTGGACATATTTGCGTGTGTGCATGATGGAGAGGGGAAGCAAGGGAAATAATAGGGGAACCAAGTTTGATTGTCCACTAGTATCCACTAGTATCCACTAGTAAATTCTGGTTGTTGTTGTTGTTGTTCTGGTCGGATTTCGTCAATGCGGGGACGAAAGTTGGAAAGCCCCCCCCCATATTTGAATCCCGTGCGACCACAACCACCACCCAGAGTAGGACCAATATTTGATCGAACTAAAACCGAACTTGGTTCCCTTTTTTTGTTGTTGCTGTTGTTGTTGTTGGTGCATTTCTTTGGCCAAATAATCGGATGATGATGGTGGTAATGATATTATTATTTGGAAACGACCAACCACAAGAATCATGTACCAAGATTCTCAGGAATATTCCACGGCTCTGACGCAAGTCAAGTTTTGATATGCTATCGCGCCAGGAACATTATATTAATAGCTGCTGTGTTCGGCACCAACAACATCAAGAACCAGGAGAGAACTAGGAACACCGTTGATTATTCCTATAGGCAATCAAAGTCAGGATTCATGTTGTTGTTGTTTCGGATTATTAGCGGGAAAAACAACACAAGGAATATAGCGCAAACCACCATCAATATTTGCACGAATATTTGCACCAGAACTGAGATCATGAATCCAAAAGGGGGGTCGCCAATGTACCCAACTTTGAGCAGTTGGGAACCAATCACAATCAACCAATCCAATCTTGACGTTGTTGGCCAAGTTTTGCGAGTTGACGTCATTTCTAATTTTAATTTGCACCAAAAAAAACAAAAAACAAAAATTTGAATGCCAAATTCTCGGGCACTTTCCGGGCCGGGCCGGGCCGAGCTTCTGGCCTACCTTTATAGGTTCAGCTCTATATGCTTGGGCCATTATAGGGCCCTAATTCTTTTATCTTGACGCCATTCTATTCTTCTTCTACACTCCTACAAATGTGTTGTGCCCGAAAATGATTGGGTTATCTTGCACGAATTTTGCACTCTTGATGAATTGATTTGATTTTTTTCAGTCGGGAAGCTTTCTCTCTTCCCGAAACCAGCCGGGAAACCAGCTTTCGAGGGGTCGGAACTACTGCTAGGTCGGGCGAATATAGGGCGCGTCGTTTGATTTGATGGATTTCCTTCGGGTACACACGCACTGTGTTGTGTTGTGTATTGTGGTCGGTGAACGGTGGATCACGATCCACTTTTTTTGTTTCATTTTCATTTCTAGGTCTTCTCTCTAGATCCACGGATCTCTGGATTCTCTCTCTCTCTACAGCGAAGGCAGAAAAATGATTACATAACTGAGAGTAGAGATTGGTGGCGGCGTTAGATAGATAAATGGATCCATAATTATCCATAATCATAATCATCATCATCATCATCTTCTTCATCATTATAAACCACACTGCCAACCAGGCAAATCTAACCGCCAACCAGCCAGCCAACCAGCCAACCAGCCTAACATTGGATCCAGGGCCCTGTCTCTCTCTCTTTTGCTCTAATTAGTCGGCGTTAAAATGTTGTCCGTGTTCAAGCGTTTGTAGCCTAGTCGGGATTGTTATTGTTGATGATGATGTGGTCGTTGTTGTTGGTTGGTTGGCTCCTTCAAGGGAAAGCCAAGCGAGAACGCGAGAGCGAGAGATAGAGATAGAGAGAGCGACATTCCTTTAGCCATTCTCCATCTAACTAACCGGTAACTTTCTCCGGCACTCTTCTTGTTCTTCTTGGCGATCTCTCTCTCTCTAGCTCTCACCTTCAAGTATTATTTTTTTTCGGTATATTAAAATAATTTCTTCTCGGTAACTTGAGCAATTTTCGGTATGCCGCATGCATAAGCACAAGCATTCCATAACACAGGATGAGAATGTGAGACCGAATAGAGAGCAAAAAAAGTTTTATGAATGTTTCATGATAATCAGTTGTTATGTAATGTTAATGATGGAACACAGATCCTCCAAACCTACGCACAAACACTCCAACACACACACACATACGCAAATTATAGTGAATATGTAGAGTGTGAATTGCTGCTCCCAACCAAAAAAAAAAAAAGAAAAGAAAAGAATCTGGGTTGTTCCTGCGGCGCTTATTTCCAAAAGTTATTTATCATAGACCATGGCGCCATGGCGCCCACCTTATACGCCCAGCCAAGATTTCCATTTCCAGTTTCCAGTTCCAGTTCCATTTGCGTATTTACGTTCTTTATATATTCATTGTTATGGATAATTTGATTGGATGGACAACACTGGCCCGAAAAAATCGTTTCGGGCAGATATCCGAAACAAAATCCAAACCAAAATCTGTTCCACAAACATTGCCCATTCCAGAATTGGGAAAAGAGATTAGATCTTATTCCCGTTATGCCAGTTTGCTAGAGTTTTCGTTTGGCCAGAGAAAATCCTCGTGTTTGCTCTTATTCCAGGCGATTAGCGCTTGAAGCCAAAACCAAAACGAACATTTGGTTCGGCTAGGGACATTTTCGTTTTCGTTGGCTTCCACATCCAAGCATTGTGGATTGGATCCAACATCCGAATTTCCATTAGTTTTTTTTCTCTCCGCCTAATCCTTAGTCGATCGGATTTTGCTGCGCCAAATCGAATTCACAATCTTTGCAAAGCTAAATTCGATCAAAAACAAGTAGAACAAGCAGCAGGCAAATATTTTCATAAAGTCTATCAAGTCTAGTATAATTCATTAGCGCTTCAATACTGTGCTTACGATTGTATTGTGTGCGCATGAGGTTGGCTCGCTTTGGCTATTGGCTACATTGAATTCGAAAGCTCCTCCCTAGAAAGCCAGAAAGGCGTTTGAACGTGAGATATCGAATGTGTGCCCGCTTGTGTCTGTCTGTCTGTGTGTAACTGTGTCTGGCTGTGTCTGTGTGAGTCTTGCTTATAGGTTCACATCCTTGCACAAAGTGGGCGGCGCATAGATTTCAATCTGTTTTTTTTTTGGTGTTGATTTGAAGGTCTCTGTCTGTCAGTCTGTCTGTCTGTCTGCTTGTCTATTTCTACCTCTTATTGCTGACGTTTTTGTTGGCGTTCCTGTCTATCTTTTCAATTTTTTTCATGTTTTCTCTTGGTCGAACGGATATGAAAGTCTCCACAACATGATACATAAGGCCCAGAATTCAAGGAATCAGTTAATAGAATCTTGAACATCTTGGATGCATGGAGCCCACACTGATATTCTGGCGTCTGGTTATATCCATGAAGAACTCATGGTCTATTCAGAGGCCCTGATTTTGAGTTTTGACTTCGGGAAATAACAAAATGTTAGGAACATACACGTAATGGCGAACAAAACCAGCAAAAAAAAATTCAATTAAAGTATCCAAGCTTGCATGCTTCTGGTATATACCAGGGCGTGGATATATCCTTGGGATACAATATTCTTCCAAAAAGAAATCAGCGGCGTTCGCTGTGATTCATTCATTCATTCTTTCCAATAATTGAATTTTGGCGCGGATGCCATTCTCTCCCTATGTGTGTGTTCTTCAATCATTTCCATACTCAAAATTAATATGCAAATTAAGTTCCAAGCCTGAACCAGAAGCGTTCGGGCCTTATTTCGAGGCTTGCTATTGGGCTCTGGTTTTTTGCTTTTGTTTTCAGAATGCCATTCCATTGGCCTTATCAATCTCGATCCATTGTTCCAATAAATCACGACAAGGCTTCCCATCCTAGGGCTTTCCTAGGGATCAATTGTTATTATTCTTATTGCGATATCCTGGCTCCAATCGAACTAATTGATTGGGGCCATCCAGAATTTAACCACTGGTCCTTGAATGGATTCTTTTTAGCTTCGCGTCCAATCAATTAGTTTAATGTACATTTGTATGCTTCATTAGAATGAGTGAACTTAATCACACCACCACACCATCACCACCACCTAAGATTAAGAAAATTTATGGTTCCTCCCCTCCCCCTACCGTTGGCATCTTTGTGTTTTCAAATAACAATTTCTCAGGAACTCTAACGTAAATTCTGCACGCCCAAAAGCAGAGATTCTAGGATTCAGAGATTGTGGGATTCTGCTACAACAAATAAACATTCTTATGGTCTTTATGAAATAGTGACTTTTTTGTGTGATCGGGTTTGGTGGGCGTGTATTGGCGCGCAATTATAATATAATTGTGTTGGGCTCCATCAAATTATTATGGCGTCAAACAAATGATAGAATCTTCTTCTTCTTCTATATTAAATGTACCAATAATAACTATTATGGCCAGTGGACCAGCTAAATGTCCCCAAACCTGCCTGCCTGCCTGCGTGTGGAGTAAACGGACAAAAGCAGAATCGAGCAAATTAGTGGGAAGCCAATGAATGTCGCCGACCAACTGATTAACACTCAGCAACCCAACAAACCAACCAACCAACGAAAAAAAAAACTTATAATACCCCACGTTGTTCGGTTCGGTTTTAGGGGAGACTTTTTGACCAAACCAGAATAATGTTAATAACAATAATGATAATAATAATGATAAAAAAAAACCCATTCTATGGCGCCCTTGTTGGTGGTATCCTTTCTTTTTTTCTCTGTTGGCTCCAGGATTCTCTCAGTCTCTCTCTCTCTCCCTCGGTGGTTTCGATATTTAATGATACTGATAATCATTATCATTATTGCTTTTATTATAATTTCAACCCTTTTCTGTCAGCACGGTGACCACGGCGGTATTATTGGTGGTGTGATTCGCGTTGGTTGGTTTCGTGAAGATAATTTATTATTACCGTCCCGTTGCGTTTGTGTTCGCGTTTTGTGGTTGCCTAAGAATTATGATCACCATCAGCAAGCCATTGAATTGGTTTTTTCCCGAATCCAAATCCACACGATAAAATAAAATATAAAAATAAAACGAAACAAAAAAAGAATCGATCCAAATTGACGGAATCGAAACGTTCGAACGTTCGAACACGGTTTACATCAATCGCATCATCATCATTAGGAAAAGTGTACACGAACTACTTTTCGAATCGGAAAAAAAGTGGAATCCGATCAAAGAATTCAAGTTAATCTTGTATTAGATTAAATTGAGTTCTTTTTCCGTTTGCGTGTACCCGAACCAAGCGGAACCCAGCGTATAGTTTGCCTTGAAAAAAGATTTAATCTTGCACTAGAATGTTGTTTTCCTGTCGACTTTGTCTCGTCGTCGTTGTCTTCGTTGTCTTCGTTGTCATTTCTTAGGGCGTTATTCTGGTGTTGTTCTTTTTGTTGTTATTGTTGTTGTTGTTGTTGTCGTCTTTGTCGTTGTTCCTTTTCCTTTTGGCGCCAGGATTCTCCTTGTGCTCTCATAATAATTGTCCGTAGAAAGTTATTTTCTTTTCTATTTTCTGCTCGGGTTTTTCCGTTGGTTTTTGAGAAACCAACGAAAAAAAAAAGAAAAAAAAAGAAACGTGAAAATAAATTGAAAGCTCGGGCGCCAAACTAGATTGCTCCAATAGGGAGAGAGAGTGAGCTAAACCCTGTCCCTGTGTGTGTGGGTGTGTTCGGTGTGTGCGGACTAAGCCCATCACCATCATCATTATTATTATTATTATTATCATCATCATTATCATCATCATCATTGTGACTACCGTCCGTTATATCTGAACAGTCAGAAGTGGAACAAGATTGATCGATCAATATATTTTTATGTATTTTTTTTCTTCTTCCCGTTACTTCCCTTCTCTTCTCTTCTTGGAACGAATGGATGTGGTGGTGGATCTGGTTCATTTTTTTTTCTCGGATCCCGAATCCGGCTCTTGTTCGCCATGATTTTGGAATCAGCCGAAACATCATGATGATCAAAGATGTGATCACACACTGGTGATGACAACACTTCCTTCCGATCAGCGAAAAAAATGGATTACTTTTTTTTTCTCTCTCTCTCTGTGTGTTGGATCGCTGTGTGTTGCCATTGTGGTTGTTTCGATTTTGTGGATCTTTTGGATCCATAAACTTGGCCCTGTTGTTGTTGTTGGAAATGTAACTTTGGCTCTCTCGTGGTGTGTAACCAACACCACATTGTCTAAGCCAAAAAGTCTTGATTTGATGGTTTGAAGGTTATTTTGCTTGCTTGCTCCGCTTGGTTTCGGTTGCTTGTTGTTGTTGTTGTTGTTGTACTTGTGATTTTCAATGAAGATGATGATGATGACTTCAACCAAGTGAAAACGAATAACTACCAAAAGAGAGCGAGAGAGAGAGAGAGAGAGGAAGGAAGGAATCAAGGGAGCCAAAGCCAAAACCTCCCTCTTCTCAGCAGCCGGGAAGAAACAAGTACGGGCGTGCCAGTGGTGTGGTGTATTCTCGCTTGGCTGACTATATTTATTCAATCATTCGTGTGTATATTCATCTCGGTATTCTTTTCTTAGTTTTTTTTGTTGTTGTTGCTTTTCATTTGTCTGTGCGGGGGGTGTGTCTGTGTATTCTATTATTTTCACAATTCTTTTCAATTCAAGTTTTTTTGCGTTTTGTTTTGTTTCTGGATTGTTCTCTTTTCGGACTCTGGGTTTCTGGGATTCTGGGATTCTGGAATTCTATTCCTTATTATTATTATTACTACTATTATTGTTGAACAGATCCCTTGGATTAGAAAACTTGCTCTCTTTGCTTGGTTTTTGTTTTCGCTGGGACCCAGAATCCGGTCCGGATGGATGAACGCCTCAACAATATTTATTATTATTATTATTATTTGTTGGGCGCCATGTTATTTTTTTCTTGGTTCTCTCCGTTGGTTGGTTGGTTGGCTGGCTGTGTGTGTTTCCTCTCGGTTCAACATTTTCGTTTTGTTGTTTTGTTTTGTTGGTTAGTTTTAGGGTTTTGATTACATTTCTTTTCTAATGATTTTGGTTTCCTGCTGCTGCTGTTCCTCCTCCTCCTCTCCACCCATAAGTCCCTGCCTATGTCAGTGTCAGTAGTAGGAAAGCCCCTCCTCCTCCTACTATTTTCTTATCGTTGTCTGCTTTTCAAGTTCGTGACAGTTCGTGTCCTTGGTTTGGCTACGCCCTACATTGCCCTATTACAAAAAAAATTAACCCCTGCGCATCCATACGCGCGCCCCTAAATTTCGGTGTGTGCGTGTGTCTTGTATGTCAAGGATTCAACCGCTAACATGAAATGAGGTCTCTCTCATCGGCTCTTAAGGCACGCCCCATTATGGGCGGGTATTTTCTTCAACAACGATAATTTCAACAACAATGATGACGATGATAATGATGGGTGGGTGATGCAGCTATGGTGTGCTGTGCTGGTGGTGGTGGTAGCTATTGTCGACCATAATGGTCTTGATTATCGTTACGTTCATTTTGAATAGCTTTTTTTCTTGTTTTTGTTCTGGTTCTGGTTCTGGTTCTTGGTATTCGCTGTTGTTGTCGTATTGTTGTTGGACACCATCTTCTTACGTCATGATGAGAAGAATATATTTGATAGAATGTTTAAAGCTGAAGGCTTTTAAATAAAATATGTTCCAAAAAAAGTCTATACCAGTTGTATATACACCCCACTATTTGTCGTATTGTGTGGGCGTGTGTTTGTATTGTTCATTGTCTTCAGGGGGCTCGTCACGGGAAACGGTGCAGAGTCATCGTGTGTGTGTGTGTGTGGGCGTTTCATGCCCGTTATCCATTCATTTCCTAAAAAGATAATGAAAGACTTTTTGTACACGGTGTCTACGGTCGGTCTGTGGGTGTATGGGTGTGGATGGGTGTGTGTGTATGTTCAAAAGGATTTGTTCTCGAGAAAAACCATCATTACAACCATCATTGTGTTGTCTGTGTGTGTGTTGAACAAATCACAGAATTTTCTTCTTCTTCTTTTTTTCCGAAGCTTTTTCCTTTCTTCCTTTCTTCATTTCCGTTTTGGCCAACCATGATCAT
>JAOZJS010000956.1:0-16506 GCA_025882695.1 Amerodectes protonotaria
CTGCTGTTTGAACTCAGGGGAAAACGTACGACGTTGCTTGCTCATCAGACACCTCTTCATGGCGAGCATTCTCGCCTAAATTCGTGTCCGGGTTTATTAGACCGCTACAGTTTCGTCTTCGTGATAGGGGCGCCGAATAATGATTTCGTTCGATACGGATTCGCATCGTTTCAATTTTCGTGCCGCAGCCGTCGTGATTCACGAGGGGCACGTGCTATTGCATCGGATGGAAAGGGATTCATTTTGGAGTTTGCCCGGCGGCAGGGTGGAGCCAGGGGAGGATTCCGCGAGGACCGTCGCTCGCGAAATGCGCGAAGAGCTTGGCGTGGCCGTTACCGTTGGGCGAATGCTTTGGGTGGTCGAAAACTTCTTTTCTTTTGATGGGCGCGACCATCACGAAATCGGCTTTTACTTCGAAGCCAGTTTTGACAGTGCATCACCCTTCCTCGACTTGACTCGGTCGTATCGAGGGGTAGAGGGAAATCAAACGCTGATCTTTTCTTGGATGCCCATCGATCGGCTTGCCGAAATCGAGGTGCATCCAACGTTCCTGCGGGATTTGCTCGGGGAAAGCTCAGCGAGTCTTGCTCACGTCATTCAGCGCGATCCGGGTTTTGAGGTTCGAGGGTAGGAAAAGCGCGATTCGTCCGGCTTGGGGCATTCTGGCTACGGCCGCCGTCGAAGTTTCGTCGTCAGCTCGTCGCGCACTATTTCCGCGAAACGTCGATATGCCGTAGGCAGTGCTGTGATGACCTGCCGATCTACGACGACGTCGGCGTATTCATACGTGATGCCATCCCAGAAGTGTTTTGTTAGTGCGACGACCTCGGGAGGGGCAAATTCTTGAGTGTAGTTGTGCGTCGCGCGCATACCCTTCAGTAGCCCCGCACTAGCCAGGATGAGGCTCCCGGCGCATATGCCGGCCATTACAGCACCTTGATCGTATGCAGTTCGTAGGCCGTGCGCGACGAGATTGGCGGGGAGCAGGATACTGTCGGGATCTCCCCCTGGCACGAGCATGCAAGCGACTTCGATGTGCTCAAGCTCAGCATAGCTTCCGTCCGTATGGATAAGCGTGCCATTGGATGCGCGATGGGGCGATCCGTCCGGGGTAAAGACGCGAATTGCCGAAATTGGGGCGACGAGTTCCATCGCTAATGCGATTTCGAAAAACACGCATCCCGGATAAAGCAGAACGGCAGTGACTGAATTCATCGAGATCGCTATTCGTCAGATCGTAACTGGCTTACGGCTTCGATGCGCGGCTCGCGTAAGTAGGAAATGTCCCACTCCGCTTCGCCAATTTGAACGAAGCCATGCCGCCGGTAGAAGCGGTTCGAATCGCTGCCGCGCAACGCGTTTACGCGAATGCTCATCCGCTGCGCATCGGCGGAGGCGAAGATTCTTTGCAACACGGCCGCTCCGATGCCTCTGCCTTGGTGTTCCGGCAGGGCATATAGATGCTCCAAAGACAAATGGTCTTCCCGCGGACGAATTTGATAAAAACCCGCGCGCGCGCCGTCGAACTCGATGAACCAGCACACCGCAGGATCGAACGAAGCAAGAAAGCGTTCGCGAGCGCGCTGCGGATCGAACCGGCCGATGCGTTCCAGGCTTTCCCGCATTGCGGCGATGCGGATGCTGACCAGGGTTTCAGCGTCCGCGTGGGTAGTGGCCGAGAAGGTTGGATTCGCGGGCGTCATTCGGGATCGTGACAACATACGCAGAGCTTGTTCCCTTCCAGATCGCGGAAATATGCACCGTAGTAGTGTGGGTGATACTGCGGCCGTAGACCGGGTGCCCCTTCGCAAGCCGCGCCATTTTCGATTGCGAGGGCGTAGGTTCGGTCGACCGCGCGCCGATTTTCGGCGAGTAGGGCGATCATTTGCCCATTTCCGGTTTGGGCGGGATTGCCGTCATATGGCTTGCCGACCAGAAACAGCGGGCGCGGCGTATCGAGCGCCGTCCATCCGGCCCACGGGACCTCTCGTTCGCAAAATTTGAGTTTGTGCCCGAGTGCCTGCATCAAAGCCGAGTAGAACCCGAAAGCACGGTCAAAATCGCTGACCCCGATGTACGTGTGCGAAATCACTTTGAATTCTCCGCAATTGCGAGGGCATCACGAAATCGAACCGCGAATCGCATGCATTCCTCCTACGCCTTTGATCATTAGGCTCCGCGTATCGTCTCGCGTCTCGCACCGGTAGCCAAGCTTGTCATAAAGCGTCCGGGCCCTTGCATTGGCATCGTGAACGATCAGCGACACTCGATGAAAACCTCGGGCTGCCGCTTCTCGTTCCACATAAGACATGGCCTGTATGGCAAATCCCTGCCTGCGAAATTCGCGCACGATCTGCAGATCGGCAAGATGCAAAGCGTCCGCGTCCAACTCCCACCGTAGATAGCCGGCAGTTTGTCCGTTCACTGTGAGAATCAGGTTCGTGCCGCGTCGCCACGAATGTTCGAAGTCGGCCCACGACCATTCCAGCACGGGCGATCCGACCATGTCCGGCAGGTTTTCTTTGGTAAGGTCATAGACAAACGATTGATCCGCTTGCGTTGCCTCTCTGACGCCGAGCACTGTTTTCATCGTTTGACTTCGTCTCATTCGAACCCATGCCCCAACCTCTCAATCGTATTACCATTACAGCGCAGTCCAATATTAAAAGAATAGAAGAATCAGACGCCGCCCCGGTGTCCAGCCCCTAGACATTTCCCAGTACAGGTAAACAAATGGCGCCGAAGGATCTGCTGCTCGCGTTGTGTGTCGTGCTCGCATGGGGCGTCAATTTCGTCGTCATCAAGGTCGGGCTGCACGGCATGCCGCCGATGCTGCTCGGCGCGCTGCGCTTCATCGTTGCGGCCGTTCCAGCCGTGTTCTTCGTCAAGCGTCCGCAGCTGCCGTTGCGTTGGCTGCTCGCCTACGGCGTGACGATTTCGTTCGGCCAGTTCGCGTTCCTGTTTTCCGCGATGTACGTCGGCATGCCGGCAGGCCTCGCGTCGCTCGTGTTGCAGGCGCAGGCGTTTTTCACGCTCGGTTTCGCGACGCTGTTCCTGGGCGAACGGCTGCGCGCGCAGAACGTCGCCGGCCTCGCGATCGCCGCCATCGGGCTCGCCGTGATCGGTGCGCGCGGCGGCCACACGATGACGCTGCTCGGCTTCGCGCTCACGCTGTGCGCGTCCGTGTCGTGGGCGCTCGGCAATATCGTGACCAAGAAGGTCGGCAAGATCGATCTCGTCGGGCTGGTCGTCTGGGCGAGCCTGATTCCGCCGCTGCCGTTCCTCGCGCTGTCGTATACGTTCGAGGGCCCGCAGCGCATCGCCACGGCGTTGTCGCAGATCGGCTGGCCGTCGGTCGGCGCCGTGCTCTATCTGGCATTCGTCGCGACGCTGCTCGGGTATAGCCTGTGGAGCCGTTTGCTGTCGCGTTATCCGGCCGGACAGGTCGCGCCGTTCTCGCTGCTGGTGCCGATCGTCGGACTCGCCTCGGCGTCTGCGTTCCTGGGCGAGCAGCTGAGTACGGCGCAGATCGCGGGCGCGGCGCTCGTGATGGCGGGCCTCGCGGTCAACGTGTTCGGCGGCCGCATCGGCTCGCTGTTCGGCGGCGTCGCTGCAAAGCAGCCCTAAGCGACGGCGTGCCCCGGCAAGACGCGTAAGCCGCTGCAGATCCGACCGTGCCTCGTTTGCCGCCGCTTCGTGCCATCCGCCGCAAAAAGCGCTTGACTTAGAGCGCGCTCGAAGTCGCAACATTCGGTCTGTCTCAACGAGGGCATTTCCATGAAGATCGGCGATCTCGCGCAGCGTACGGGTCTATCCGTCCACACGATCCGCTATTACGAACGTATCGGCCTGATTCCCGTAGCTGCCAAGGATGCGTCCGGGCAGCGTGCCTACGACGCGTCCATCTTCCCGTGGCTCGAATTCCTGGGGCGCTTGAAGGCCACCGACATGCCGATCCAGGGCATGTTGCGCTACGCCGCGCTGCGCGCGGCCGGCCGGTCCACGGAAGCCGAGCGGCGGCATCTGCTCGTCGCCCACCGCGATCGGGTGCGCGAACGGATCGCCGAACTTCAGGCTGCTCTCGCCGTACTCGACGACAAGATCGCCGGGTACGCCGTCGACCCAACCCAGCAATCCGAGAAGCGCGAGGAGCGAGCATGAACGACACGTCCGAACAACTGACCGAACCCTTGGCCGAAACGGCCATCGAGGCCTGCCAAGAAAGCCGCTTGGAGCGCGGCAAGCGCGTACTTGCCGAGATCGACGGCGAAGCGGGCGAGCGCGTGATCGAAGCGCTGGCCGGTATCGCGCCCGATTTCGCGCGGTATTTGCTGGAATTCCCGTTCGGGGATATCTATTCGCGGCCCGGCCTGGACGTGCGCTCGCGCGAGATCGCGACGATCGCGGCGCTGACCGCGCTCGGCAATGCGCAGCCGCAACTGAAGGTGCACGTCGCCGCGGGCCTGAACGTCGGCCTCACGCGCACGGAAATCGTGGAAACGATCATGCAGATGGCGGTCTACGCCGGGTTTCCGGCTGCGCTAAATGGCTTGTTCGCGGCGCAAGAGGTGTTTCGGAGTACGCCGGTTACGAGCGGGTCTCACGCCTAGGCGTGTTTCGCCCCGGGGCGACTCAGCCAGGCATTCTCTCGGCCGGGCGCCTCCTGGCCGGGCGCCTCAATCGGCGAGCCGCTTGTCCGCGAGCGCGGCGCGGCAGTCGCCGAGCACGAGCGTCACGAGGCGCGCTTGCAGATTCAGGTCGTCGCTGTCGATGATTTCCTCTACCGCGTCGCGCGCCCAGTCGGTTTCGACGAAATCCGCGTGCTTGTGCGCGATGTCGAGCGCGGTGGCGGAGAGCTTGGCCAGCAGCAGCCAGTCGGCATCGCGCTGATGCCGGTCGAGCCACTTGTGGGCAGCCTGCACCTGGAACTGCGAAGAGGGCCAACCTTCGTTCAGGTAGTAGGCCCCGAGGTTGCCGATCGTGAGCCAGCACAACAGCTCGACGCGGTCACGTTCGCTGAGATGGTGGTTGTATACATCGCTCATGGCCGTGCTCTCGTAGGTGGGAACAACCTAAGGAGGGAGCATCGGCACCGGCCGAACGCGCGGCGCCGATACTATGACGATAGCACGTCGTTGGCGAAAGTACGCGGGTGTTTGCACGGGGACCGGGCGCCGGGGTGCGCGGTACCGGCCGAACGGGCCGAGCCGGCGTCCGCAGCTGCCGCGGCGGACGGTTCGGCGCCCGCTCAGTCGTAGTATCCGTGGTGATGGTGATAGTAGCCGCCGCCCTCCGGCACGACGATACAGCCGCCGAGGGCGCTCCCGAGTACGATGGCCGCGGCGGCCAGGATTGCGATGCGTTTCATGTGAGTCTCCGGATTGAGGGGATCGATTACGGGCTCAACTCTAGCGGCGGCGCGCATGACAAGCGGTGTGGGTTTGTAAGCAAAAGTGTGCGGTGTAATGGGCATGCGCGCCGCCGCTGAGCGGCGCGCGGCGGCCGGTAACAGCGGTAAAGGAAACGTGACGCTGCGGCTTGCGCGCGCGGCCTCGCGGCATGCCCGGGCGGCGCGGCGCCCGACGATATAATGGCGCCATGACCGCCTCTCATCAGACTTTCGACATCGCCGTGGTCGGCGGCGGGCTCGTCGGCAAGACCGCCGCGCTCGCGCTCACGCAGGCCGGTTACCGCACCGCGCTGCTCGCGCAGCCCACCGCGCCGCAGCCGCCCGGACAACGCTTCGATCCGCGCGTGTACGCGCTGTCGGCCAGCTCTCAAGCGCTGCTCGAACGGCTGCGCGTGTGGCAGGCGCTCGACCATACCCGCTTGGCGCCCGTGTTCGACATGCGCGTGTACGGCGATGCGCAGGCCGAACTGCATTTCTCCGCGTTCCAGGCCGCTGTGCCGCAACTCGCATGGATCGCCGAAGCGTCGCTGATCGAGCGCGCGCTCGACACCGCGCTGCGCTTCCAGCCGCAACTGACCTGGCTCGCCGGCCGCGCGCAGGCGTTCGACGCCGCGCCGGGCGCCGCATGCCTGACGCTCGACGACGGCAGCACGCTCGAAGCCGATCTCGTGATCGGCGCGGACGGCGCGCATTCGTGGGTGCGCGGCCAGATCGGCGCGGACGTCACGCGCCGCGACTACCGCCAGGTCGGCGTGGTCGCCAATTTCAAGGCCGAGCGTCCGCATCGCGAAACCGCGTACCAATGGTTCGCGGACGGCGAGATCCTCGCGCTGCTGCCGCTGCCCGACGGGCACGTGTCGCTGGTCTGGTCCGCGCACGCGCCGCATGCCGAGACGCTGCTCGCGCTCGATCCCGCGCAGCTCGCGGCCGAAGTCGAACGCGCGACGCGCACGCGGCTCGGCGCGCTCGAGTGCGTGACGCCCGCGCAGGGCTTTCCGCTCGCGCGGCAGAGCGTCGATCGCCTGATCGCGCCGCGCGTCGCGCTGGTCGGCGACGCCGCGCACGTGATCCATCCGCTCGCGGGCCAGGGCATGAATCTCGGCTTGCGCGACGTCGCCGCGCTCGTCGATACGGTCGCGCACCGCGAGGCGTTCCGCGATCTCGGCGATACCGTTTTGCTGCGCCGTTACGAACGCGCGCGCCGCGAGGACATCCAGGCGCTCACGCTCGCGACCGACGGCCTGCAGCGCCTGTTCGCGCTCCCCGGCACGCCCGCGCGCGTGCTGCGCAACGTCGGCATGGCCGCGGTCGGCGCGCAGCCGTTCATCAAGAATTGGCTCGTCGGCGCCGCGCTCGGCTGACCCGCGATGCCGAACCGCATGTCTGCCCGTTTCACGCAACCGCGCGCTCCGCATGCCGTGCCGTCGCTTTCCGCGGCGGCGTCCGTTCTCCCTCGTCTGCCCAAGGAATTCGCACCATGTTGATCTCCCGCCGTATTGCCGCGCTGGCGCTGGCCGCCGCGCTCGCGACGCTGACCGGCCATGCCGCCGCGGCCGACCTGTCCGCCGACAAGCTCAAGACCACGCTGCAAACCCGTCTGGGCTCCCAGATGACGGTCAAGAGCGTGACGCGCTCGCCGGTCGCGGGCCTCTACGAAGTGAATCTCGGCTCGCAGATCATCTATGCCGACGCGGCCGGCGATTACCTGCTGCTCGGCGATCTCGTCGACGCGCGCACGCACAAGAACCTGACCGAGGCGCGCTTGAACGCGCTGAACCGCGTCGATTTCGCGAGCCTGCCGCTCGGTAACGCGGTCAAGTTCGTGAAGGGCAACGGCGCGCGCAAGATCGCCGTGTTCTCGGATCCGAACTGTCCGTATTGCCGCCATCTCGAGTCGATGCTGCAATCGGTCGATAACGTCACGGTCTACACGTTCCTGTATCCGGTGCTGGGACCGGATTCGACCCAAAAAGCCAAGGCGATCTGGTGCTCGTCCGACCGTCTCAAGGCGTGGGATGCGTGGATGCTCGACCGCCGCGCGCCGGCGAGCGGCAACTGCGATACGGGCGCGCTCGACAAGAATCTCGCGCTCGGCCGCTCGATGAACGTGGCGGGCACGCCGACGCTGATTCTGGCGGACGGTTCGCGCCTGGTCGGCGCGCAATCGGCCGACGATCTGAACCAGGCCCTGAACGCCATTAAATAAATCCACGCACTTTCCGCGCGCCCATGCCCACGCTCAAACCGATCCGCTATTCCATCGTCCCGAAACAGCCGGCCGCCCATCTGTTCGAAGTCACGCTGACGCTCGCCGATCCGGCGCCGGACGGCCAGCGCTTCATGCTGCCCGCGTGGATTCCGGGCAGCTACATGGTGCGCGAGTTCGCGCGCAATATCGTGTCGCTGCGCGCGACCGACGCCGCGGGCCGCAAGCTCAGGGCCGAGAAGCTCGACAAGCACACGTGGCAAGTCGCGCCGAGCGCGGGCGAGATCACGCTGCGCTACGAGGTGTACGCGTGGGACATGTCGGTGCGCGCCGCGCATCTCGACGACACGGGCGGTTTCTTCAACGGCACCAGCGTGTTCCTGCTGCCGCTCGGCCACGAACAGGCGCCGTGCCACGTCGAGATCGAGCGGCCGGCGGGCGAGGCCTTCAAGGATTGGCGCGTGGCCACGGCGCTGCCCGAAGCGCGCGGCACCAAGCGCTACGGGTTCGGCGCGTATCGCGCGCGGAACTACGACGAGCTCGTCGATCATCCCGTCACGCTCGGCCATTTCGCGCTCGCGACGTTCAAGGCGCATGGCGTGCCGCACGACATCGTGATCGCAGGCCGCGTGAGCGGGCTCGACATGGAGCGTTTGAGCGCCGATCTGAAACGCATCTGCGAGGCGCAGATCGCACTGTTCGAGCCGGATTCGAAGCGTGCGCCGATGGATCGCTACGTGTTCATGACGCAGGCCGTCAGCGACGGCTACGGCGGCCTGGAGCACCGCGCCTCGACCGCGCTGATCTGCGAGCGCGGCGATCTGCCCGTGCGCGGCCAGCCCGAGACCAGCGACGGCTACCGTACCTACCTGGGCTTGTGCAGCCACGAGTATTTCCACACGTGGAACGTCAAGCGCATCAAGCCCGCAGCGTTCGCGCCGTACGATCTGACGCAGGAAAGCTATACGTCGCTGCTGTGGCTGTTCGAGGGCTTCACGTCATACTACGACGATC
The DNA here is from genome assembly GCA_025882695.1 of Amerodectes protonotaria. Lineage (NCBI taxonomy): Eukaryota > Metazoa > Arthropoda > Arachnida > Sarcoptiformes > Proctophyllodidae > Amerodectes > Amerodectes protonotaria. The sequence continues at coordinate 8,631 of JAOZJS010000956.1, forward strand.
TGATGCTCGTGCGCAGCGGCTTGATCACCGAAGCCGAATATCTGACGCTGCTCGGCCGCACGATCGGCGGCGTGCTGCGCGGCTCGGGGCGTCTCAAGCAGAGCGTCGCGGAAAGTTCGTTCGACGCGTGGATCAAGTACTACCGCCAGGACGAGAACGCGGGCAACGCGATCGTCAGCTACTACACGAAGGGCTCGCTCGTCGCGCTCGCGTTCGATCTGACGATCCGCGCGCAGACGCGCAACCGCAAGTCGCTCGACGACGTGATGCGTGTGCTGTGGGAGCGTTACGGGCGCGATTTCTACAACGGCGCGGCGCGCGGCGTCGGCGAGCACGAGGTCGAGGCGCTGATCGAGGAAGCCACGGGCGTGAAGCTCGGCCGTCTGTTCGCGGACGCGGTGGCGGGTACGCGCGACCTGCCGCTCGCGTCGCTGCTCGAACCGTTCGGGGTGGTCATGAAGCCCGATGCGGGCGCGGCCAAGGTCTCGCTCGGCGCGCGCGTGCGCGGCGGCGCGGAATGCGTGCTCGCGGCCGTCCACGACGACGGCGCGGCGCAGCGCGCGGGCCTGTCGGCCGGCGACGTGCTCGTGGCGATCGACGGCCTGCGCGTGACGGGCGGCAATCTCGACGCGCTGCTCGCGCGTTACCGCGCCGGCGAGCGCGTCGAGATCCATGCGTTCCGCCGCGACGAGCTGCGCGTCGTTCAATTGAAGCTCGACGGCCCGGAGGTCGTCAATTACCGGCTCACGACCGTCGATAAACCGGCCGCGGTGCGCAAATGGCGCGAAGCGTGGCTCGGCGCTTGAGGTCGGCCGTGGGGCCGCGGTCGAGCCGGCAGCCAAGCTGGTAGCCGCGCAAGCATAGGGTCGGATTGAAACGGCGCCGCGATTGTTCTCGTGGCGCAACGATGCGTCGCGGTGGGACGGGTTTTTCCGGAGGCGCGGGATTCGCACAATGGCGTCACTGCGTGCCGTACGGCGCGAACCCCACCCCCTGGAGCCTGACATGACGACGATTCTGCAAATCAATTCCGCCGCGCGCACGCAAGGCGCGCAATCGACCCTGCTGGCCGACGAACTGACGGCCAAGCTGCTGCAAGACCATCCCGGCGCGACCGTCAAGGTGCGCGACCTCACGCGCCACGCGCTGCCCCACCTCGACGACGCCGTGCTCGGCGCATTCTTCACGCCGGCCGAGCAGCGCAGCGCCGAACAGAACGCGCTGATCGCGAAGAGCGACGCGCTGGTCGAAGAACTGCTGGGCGCCGATCTGATCGTGCTCGCCGCGCCGCTGTACAACTTCGGCATTTCTTCGCAACTGAAGACCTATTTCGACTGGATCGCGCGTGCGGGCGTGACGTTCCGCTACACCGAGAACGGTCCGGAAGGTCTGGTCAAGGGCAAGAAGGTCTTTGTCGTGTCGGCGCGCGGCGGCAAGTACCAAGGCACGCCGAACGATACGCAGACGCCGTATCTGAAGACGTTCCTCGGCTTTCTCGGCATGACCGACGTGACGTTCATCTACGCCGAAGGCCTGAACATGGGGCCGGACGCTGCGGGTGCCGCGCTGGCCGGCGCGCGCGAGGCGATCGCCACGGTTTAATTCGCCGCGAGGCCACGCTTGAGCCGCTGGCACCGCGGCGGCTCGAGCCCAATGAAAACGCCGCGACCCGTAAGGGTTCGCGGCGTTGCCGTTTGTGCGTGACGGCGGTGCGCCGGTTTCGATTCCGTGCAGCCTCGGCCGGCTCACGGACACTCGATTCAAGCGCGGCGGGTTTCGGAACGGGCGTCCCGCCGCCGCGTCACGCCAGCGTCTGCCCCGTCTCCGGCAAGCGCCAGTCGATCGCGCCGCGTCCATGCTCGGTCAAATACTCGTTCGCGCGCACGAAATGCCCGCAGCCCAGAAAGCCGCGATGCGCGGACAGCGGCGACGGATGCGGCGCTTCGAGCACGCAGTGCGCGTCCGCTTCGAGTAGCGCGCGCTTGGCTTGCGCGTGCGCCCCCCAGAGCATGACCACGAGTCCGTGGCGGCGCCGCGCGAGCGCACCGATAAGAAGGTCGGTGCACGCTTCCCAGCCGCGCTTGGCGTGGCTAGCCGCCGCGCCGCGCTCGACCGTGAGCACGGTGTTGAGCAGCAGCACGCCCTGGCTCGCCCAGCTGTCGAGGCAACCGTGCGCAGGCGCCGCGAAACCGAGGCTGCCCGAAATTTCCTTGAAGATATTGCGCAGCGACGGCGGCGGCTTGACGCCGGGCGGCACCGAGAACGCGAGGCCATGCGCTTGCGGCGTGCCGCGGTCGTCCCCGTGATACGGGTCTTGGCCGAGGATCACGACCTTGACCGAGTCGGGGTCCGTCAGGCGCAGCGCGCGGAACACGTCGGCGGGGTAGAGCGTCTTGCCGGCCGCGCGTTCGCTATCGACGAAGCGGCACAGGTCCGTGTACGCCCGGGTCTGCATGAACGGTTCGAGCAGCGCGCGCCACGCGGCCGGCAGCGCTTCGAACTGCTCGGCCAGCGGCGCGCCCGCGGGCGTTCCAGCGGCAGGCGCTGCGGCGGCTGGCGAGCCAGCCGGTTCGTCGAACAACGACATGGAGGTCTGCTGAGTCGCGCGGGACGAAGATCGAGTGGCCATGAACAATACGAAAAAGCGGTGAAAGGAGGCGCAGGCGGCGCGCCGTATCAGCCCGCGCGCAGTTGATAACCGCGCTGCGCCTTGCTGACGTCGTCGGGCGCGAGCCCCGGCAATGCCTCGCACAAACCGGCCGCGAGTTCCGGCAAGACCGCGTCGTCGCCCTCGAGCAATTCCAGTTCGATCTCGCAGATCGGCGCGCGGCGCGTCTCGCCGTTCACGCGCGCGATGATCTCGCCCTGATCGAGCGCGGCCTCGATGCGCGCGTCCGCACGCTCCAGCACCCACAGCGTGCGCGAGAAATCGGTGCGGAACAGCGCGATCAAATCCGGCGCGGCGGCGCGCAGCGCATCCACGGCCTCCGGCACGTCGCAGGCCGCGTAGAGCGCGTCGAGGTCGAGCGCTTCGCCCGCGACCGGCATTTCCCATTCATGGCGACGGTGCAGGCCGCCGACCGCTTCGCCTACCGTCTTGTACGTCTGCAGCCAGCCTTGCGGCGCGAGCCGTAGCCGCAGCGCGCTCTTGGCGCGCGCGAGCGTCAGCGCGGGCGTGTCGAAATAGATGTTCGACAGATGAATCTCGCGGCCCGGCGTGCCCGCGCAGGTATCGAGCACGCGGCGCGCCGCATCGCGTTGCGCGGCCGGCAGCGCGAGCTTGATTTCGGTTTCGACGCCCATCGTGCGGTCCCCGTTTCAGAAGAACATGTAGGCGAGTTCCTCGCCCGGATCCGCCGCGCGCATGAACGCCTCGCCGACCAGGAACGTATGCACGTGCGCGGCGCGCATGCGCTCGACGTCCGCGCGCGCGAGGATGCCCGATTCGGTCACGACGATGCGGTCCGCCGGAATCATGTCGAGCATGCCGAGCGTCGTGTCGAGCGTGGTTTCGAACGTGCGCAGGTTGCGGTTGTTGATGCCGAGCAGCGGCGTCTTCAGCGTCAGCGCCTGTTCGAGCTCGGCGCGGTTGTGCACCTCGACCAGCACCGCGAGCCCGAGTTCGTGCGCATAGGCTTCGAGTGCCTGCATCAGCGGCGTGTCGAGCACCGCGGCGATCAGCAGGATCGCATCGGCGCCCATCGCGCGCGCTTCGAGAATCTGATAGCGGTCGACGATGAAATCCTTGCGCAGCACGGGCAGCTCGCAGGCCGCGCGCGCTTCCTGCAAATACTGCGCATGACCGTGGAAGAACTGCTCGTCGGTCAGCACCGAGAGGCAGGCCGCGCCGTTGCCGGCGTAGGAGCGCGCGATCTCGGCCGGCACGAAATCCTCGCGCAGGATGCCCTTCGACGGGCTCGCCTTCTTGACCTCGGCGATCACGCCCGCGCGGCCGGCTGCGTGCTGGGCGCGCAGCGCGCCGACGAAGTCGCGCACGTCGTGCGCCGCGGCGCGTTTGGCCACTTCGGCCTCAAGCACGGCCTCGGGCCGGGCGGCGCGCGCGGCGCGGACTTCGTCGTGCTTGACGGCAACGATGCGTTCGAGGATGTCGCTCATGTTGTGCTGTACCTGCGGGTTCGATGGAGCGGCCGGGGACGCGGCCGCGACTTTCGTATGGTCGTATGGTCGTCTTTTCGGCTTAGTGCTTGAACTGCTGCGTGAAGCGCACGAACTCGTCGACCTTGGCGCGCGCGCGGCCGTTCGCGATGGTCTCGCGCGCGAGCGCGATGCCGTCGCCGATCGAGTCCACGCGGTTCGCCGCGTAGAGCGCCGTGCCCGCGTTGAGCGCCGTGATCTCGCGCGCCACGCCGGGTTGATTGTCCAGCGCGCCGAGCAGCATCGCGCGCGATTCCTCGACGTTCTCGACGCGCAGCGTGCGGTTCGACACCATCTGCAAGCCGAAATCCTCGGGATGGATTTCGTATTCGCGGATCTCGCCGTCGCGCAGCTCGCCGACCAGCGTCGCGGCGCCGAGCGATACCTCGTCCATGCCGTCCTTGCCGTACACGACGAGCACGTGCTGCGCGCCCAAGCGCTGCATTACGCGCACCTGGATGCCGACCAGATCGGGGTGGAACACGCCCATCAGCTGATTCGGCGCGCCGGCCGGATTGGTCAGCGGGCCGAGGATGTTGAAGATCGTGCGCACGCCGAGTTCGCGGCGCACCGGCGCGATGTTCTTCATGGCCGGATGGTGGTTCGGCGCGAACATGAAGCCGATGCCCGTCGCCGCGATCGATTCGGCCACTTGCTCGGGCTGGAGGTCGATCACGACGCCGAGCGCCTCGAGCACGTCCGCGCTGCCCGACTTGCTCGATACGCTGCGGCCGCCGTGCTTGGCGACCTTCGCGCCGGCCGCGGCCGCGACGAACATCGAGGCCGTCGAGATGTTGAACGTGTTCGCGCCGTCGCCCCCCGTGCCGACGATGTCGACGAAATGCGTGTTGTCCGCGACTTCGACGGGCCGCGCGAATTCGCGCATCACCGTGGCGGCCGCGGCGATCTCGCCGATCGTCTCTTTCTTGACCCGCAGCCCGGTGATGATCGCGGCCGCCATCACGGGCGACAGCTCGCCGCGCATGATGAGCCGCATCAGATGCAGCATCTCGTCGTGAAAAATCTCGCGGTGTTCGATAGTGCGCTGCAGCGCTTCCTGAGGCGTGATGGTCATGATCGATACGGTTCCCGGGTCACGCATGCGCGGCTGCGCGCGCTTGCTTGAGGAAGTTCTCGAGCAGCGCGTGGCCGTGCTCGGAGAGGATCGATTCGGGGTGGAACTGCACACCCTCGACGGCCAGCGTCTTGTGGCGCACGCCCATGATCTCGCCGTCGTCGGTCCAAGCCGACACTTCGAGGCATTCGGGCAGCGATTCGCGCTCGATAGCGAGCGAGTGGTAGCGCGTGACGTCGAAGTGCTTGGGCAGATCCGCGAACACGCCGCGGCCGTCAGTTTCGATGCGGCTCACCTTGCCGTGCATGATGCTCTTGGCGCGCACGACGCGGCCGCCGAACGCCTCGCCGATCGCCTGGTGGCCGAGGCACACGCCGAGAATCGGGCGCTTGCCCGCGAACTCGCGCAGCACCTCGAGCGTGATGCCCGCGTGCTGCGGGTCGCTCGGCCCCGGCGACAGGCAGATCGCGGCCGGATTCAGGCGCTCGATGTCGGCCAGCGCGATCTCGTCGTTGCGGTACGTGCGCACGTCTTCGCCGAGCTCGCCGAAATACTGGACCAGGTTGTAGGTGAACGAATCGTAGTTGTCGATCATGAGCAGCATATCTTGCTCCTAGCCTTATGATTTATAAGGATATTCTATAGGTGGCCGAGGGTGTCCCGGGCTGCCGCGCCGTCGTGGCGCGCGCTTCCGCTTCAAGCGGCCTGCTGCGCGCTGGGAACGGCGACGGGCTGTTGGGTGCGCCGGGTGCGCACGTGCGGATACGTGGCAGTCAACGCCAACCGTAGAAGATCAGACAGGAGGGATAGCGGGTGAATCGCATGATGGGGCAATTGTAGCAGCACTCGCCGGGCCGTAAACAGGCGCGCAGCGCAAATTGCCGGAGAAGCGGCGCGCGGAGAGCGGTCATGCGGGCCGCCCGGAAAGCGAAACGCCCGGCGCGCGCACGCCGGGCGTTTTTCATGCGGTCGAAGCCTCTCTAGGATCGCGGCAAATCCGCCGCCGCGATCCGCGCCGTCAATGCGCATGCAGCGCCAGATACAACCCCGTCGCCGCGACGCCGCCGAGCAGCGGCCCGACGACCGGAATCCACGCATAGCGCCAGTCGCTGTCGCGCTTGCCCTGGATCGGCAGCAGCGCATGCATGATGCGCGGCGACAGATCGCGCGCGGGGCTCATCGCATAACCGGTGGGACCGCCGAGCGAAATGCCGATGCCGAGCACGAGCAGGCCGACGGGCAGCGCGTCGAGCGCGCCGAGCCCGACTTGCGGCGACGCGAGATACAGCACGCCGAGGATCAGCACGAAGGTGCAGATCGCTTCGGTCAGCACGTTGTGGCGCGTGCAGCGGATCGCCGGCGCCGTGCAGAACACCGCGAGCTTCAGATCGGCATCGGTCTCTTTCGCGAAATGCTGACGGTACGCGAGCCAGACCAGCGCCGCGCCCGCCATGCCGCCGAGCATCTGCGCGGCGATGTAGCCGCCGACCTTCGACCACGCGAACTTGCCCGCGAGCGCGAGGCTCAGCGTGACGATCGGGTTCAGGTGCGCGCCGCTGAACGACGCGGTCACGTAGACCGCGACGAACACGGCCATCGCCCAGCCCATCACGATCACGATCAGATCCGCGCCTTTGCCTTTGGTCTTGGCGAGCAGCACGTTGGCGACGGCGCCGTTGCCTAGCAGCACGAGCAGGGCGGTGCCGATGAATTCAGCAATGTAGGGTGACATGTTTGCCTCGTATTCTTTCTTATGCGTGGATGCCGGCGCATGCAGACTGCCTGCGCGGCCGCTCTCCGGGTGGCCTCGCTGCATGACGTCGAACGGGAGCGGCGCGGGGCGCCGGACGCTGCGGTGTACTTTAACGACCGTCGTCGGCCCAGGCCTTCGCGGCGCGCACCGCGCGCTGCCAGCCCGCCATGCGCTGTTCCACCTGCTCCTTCGGCAGCAACGGCGAGAAGCGCTTGTCGAGTTGCCACTGGCTGCGCAGCTCTTCCATGCTGGTCCAATAGCCGATCGCGAGACCGGCCAGATAGGCCGCGCCGAGCGCCGTGGTTTCGGTGATGCGCGGGCGCACGGTATCCACGCCGAGCAGGTCCGCCTGGAACTGCATGAGCAGATCGTTGGCGCTCGCACCGCCGTCGACGCGCAGCTCGCCGATGCTGATGCCCGAGTCGGCCTCCATCGCCGCAAGCACGTCGAGCGACTGATACGCGATCGAATCGAGCGCCGCGCGCGCAAGGTGCGCCGAGGTCGTGCCGCGCGTCACGCCGAACAGCGAACCGCGCGCGTGCGCATTCCAATGCGGCGCGCCGAGCCCCGCGAACGCAGGCACCAGATACACGCCGTCCGAGTGCTCGACGCTGCGCGCGAGTCCTTCGATTTCGGATGCGCTCTTGATCGTGCCGAGCCCGTCGCGCAGCCATTGCACGACCGCGCCCGCGATGAAGATGCTGCCTTCGAGCGCGTATTGCACCTGGCCGCCGATCTGCCAAGCGATCGTCGTGATCAGGTTGTTCTTCGATTCGATCGGCGCCGATCCCGTGTTCATGACGAGGAAGCAGCCCGTGCCGTAGGTGTTCTTGACCATGCACGGCGTCGTGCACATCTGCCCGAACAGTGCGGCCTGCTGATCGCCGGCGATG
>JAOZJS010000957.1:0-16487 GCA_025882695.1 Amerodectes protonotaria
GACTGCCACCTGTCGATTCAAATCTGAGACCAACATCAGGGGGCAGCTACCTGTTGAATCAAATATGAACCAAATATCAGGGGGCTGCCACCTGTTGAATCAAACATGAACCAAGCATCAGGGGGCAGCTACCTGTTGAATCAAATATGAACCAAATATCAGGGGGCTGCCACCTGTTGAATCAAACATGAACCCAGCATCAGAGGGCTGCCACCTGTTGATTCAAATCTGAACACAATATCAGGGGGCTTATCCTTATCTTAACTGTATTTGTTTATATTTGTTTTCTGAATACCTCTACATTGTAATCGATATATAAGCACAAAGCATTTCAGGGCTGAGCTAACACTTTGTATTTGAATTGGACAATTCATCCATGAAATATGCTCCTTCTCCGATTACCGAGCATTCATGGATGTTTGTCTCGTTATTGACCCATTTTGGGATATAAGCTCAAGCACAAGAGAAAGTAAAAATTTTATTTATCTTTAATTAACAAGATCCTCATTGACGGAAAGCCCAACATTCATTCGTGGAGACAATTATCCAGCATATAAAAACAAAAATTTTCGAAATTTCCTGAATAAAAATCAAATACAATTACAATGGGGACCACCCTATTCCCCAGAGTCAATTGGTTGTGTAGAACGTAAATCACCTCGTTGATACCAGATCAAAAACCACAAAGGGTGAGTATAAAGCTGTTGGTGGTGTTATATAATTATTATAATAATAATAAATTATATAATTGTTAAAATAAAAAAATAATATGTACTAGGCGCCTATTGCTTGTACGTCCTATATGAAGAGGAGTAGCCAGCGCACACACTGTCTGTATATCCGTCCTCGTTTGTTTCCGTTGTCTTAGAGTAGTCACACACCAAATGCCGACGATTTGACATGTTTATTACGCACATCTATTTTCTGTAACATATCTTCACACGAACACAATTACATTGCCTAATAAAAAATCATTCCAAAACTATATCTCTGCCCAATGCAAAAAATACTGATAATCCTTTCAAAAAAAATTTACCATTTTCATTGACAGGTGGTGAAGAAAGAGCCTGCCAAGCCAAAAAAAACGCCCGTCAGACTTAGAGGGCGGCCAAAAAAAGAGAATTAATACTTGCTCCCACTAATTGGCGAGGATTACCAGGTTGACCAACCAGCACCAGCACCAGCACCAAAGGATCACAGTCCATTCGAGGCGGAGCAAGCCACTCCAATGCTATTGTGGAAACCGTACCAGGCTGAATTACCGGAGTTGCAACCAGGACCAGCACAAGAATGATTACCGTCCATTTGAGACGGAGCAAGCCACTCCGGTTCTACGGTTGTGGAAACCGTACCTGGTTAACCAACCGGATTGTCAACCAGGACCAGCACCGAAAAATTATAACCCATTTGAGGCGGAGCAAGCCACTCCGGTGCAACGGATGTTGGTAGAGATTATTCAAATCTTTCTCGAAAAAAAAAATATTGTAACAATATTTTAGTGTAATTTTATCATAATTATTATAACAAATTGGGAAATTAAAAACGTCACTTTTTAACAAAATTGAAATTGAAAATTTTATATTTATTCGTTACGCTGCGCTTATCGCCATTCTATTTTCATCATCATCCTTATTTTCAGACTGTTTTTTGAACTTCAAGATCTTCGCTAATTGGGATGTCTTAATGGAGGGATGAATAGTTCGTTGGCGCAGTGACAAAATTACCTTTTTCGTCTATTTTTCCCGAGACCATTTCACCGACCATATCGAGAGCTGATGCTCTATGCCCATGAACCGTTTGAATTGTGCATCATCTATGACATTTTGTAACATTGTGCAACTTTTTAGCCAATTTGGTCCATTCGAAACGATGCTTTCGATGGTCTCCTTTAGCACATTGAATTATGCCATACATTTGTCGATGCTCTCTTGATTGAATCTCAAGAATGCCAAGGCCACCTCCTCTGGAAACAACAGCACGGCTTCTGATAGATTTTTTTTGAAGATGCTTGTTTATCATATTGAAAGCGAAAATCGAATGTTCAATATCATTGCAAAGACACGTGGCAGCCGTTTGTTCAAAATAGAATCTTCTATTTCCGGATGAAATAGAAATCCCCGTTCGGATAAAATAGAAAAATAAGGCGTAGCTTGTAAGGCAAGCTTAGATCAGATTTGTCTAAGCTGTTTGTGTGCGTGTGCTGCATCCAATGCATCAGGGGTATTTATACAACGCGTTCCTTGCACAGTTCAAATTATCATTGAACTAATCAAAGCGAGAGGAGAGAGCGAGCGAGGAGAGCTATCGCTTCATCTCCTGCCACAGACCAACAACAAGCAACACTACTACAGGCCAGTGTTCTGTCTGCACACAGAGTGCTTAAAGTGTGGCCCACTCTCGGCTCTATAAAATCGAGATAAATGAGGCGGAGCTTGTTCAGCGAGAGAGAGAGAGAGAGCGAGAGAGGTTTTCATAATGTTCAGTTGTTGTGTGTGCGCGCGCGCGCTCGCTGAACTGCTGCCCCAATCACCATGACCGGCAAAGAACTGGGCTGGGCTTCACTGCAGTGTTCGAATTCGAAGGTGAGTTCGTGTGTGAGCGTGTGAGTGTGCGCGCGCATACTCTTTTTTTCACGCACATTTTCACCACCAGATGGCAGCGTACTCGAGTTTTTTTTTGTAAACCGGAACACACACACAGAAAGCATAAATGATGAGAATTTTATTATTATTATTAAAAAAGAACATTTCTAGGAAACACGGGCACAACAGGGGGGTGGGGTGGGGTGGTGGGAGTGACGAATCTCTTTTAGCCATAATTATTGTTCACATCTTCTTGTTTAACGGTTTTTCTCCGGTTATTGTCGTTTCGGGTATTAATGGCGGTGGTGATTTCGTTACCGTATCGTAAGCTTTCGTTTGTTGGTTTGTTGGTCGTTGATCTCAAACTGAAGCCATTTTTTCGTTTGGAAGATGTTGGTGGTGACAAACCATTGCTTTGTCTGGTCGACATTCCATTTCCCAGCTTTGTGGAGATGGTTTTGATACGTTTGACGCGATTGGTTCGTTTCTTGAATTTGAACCATTGCTCTATGAACAGCCAAACGCCCTATGGTTTGAAATGGGAATCATTTCAGAATCCAGGCGCCAACAAGGATCCACACACACACAATCCACCTACCTGTAGACCGTTCAAACCGATGAACAGGTAGGGCAGAATCAAATTCAGCCAATCTGGTAATAGTTTATTGATGTAGAAAGCGGAAAATAGCCAAGCCAAGCCGGAATTCAGGAAGAAAAGCATCGTATTCAATAGCTTTGCGGAGAATGGTGAATGTATGTTACGGCAATAACGGAACAATATGGAAAAGAATAGCACGGCACTGATGGAGAACAATATCAATGTTGGACCTATTGTTGATCCAAGATTCAGGTTACATCCAACACAAATCCAAATCCGAAATTTGATCCACTTACCCACAAACAGGTATATGATGAGATTAGGATAGTTTTTCGATGAAATCCAACAGCTTTGAATAGGAAATGGAATGAAAATAGGAAATGGATCAAACTGATACAAATCAATGGGTCTTACAAATAATCGCTACAAAATGGATTCAACAATTCCTGGAACGATCGAAACTGCCAATTGTTGATGGAAAAATACAATGCCATACCAAGGATGATGATCAACACCGGTGACCCGTAACCAATGATCAAGAACCACTTGGCCGATACACCGGTGCTCATCGGTGAGAATACAATATACCAAGAATGGTGGAAACATTTCAAGAAGGTAAAACTGATCATCGTTAGCAATGAGAATAGCAACAGTAATGAGGTGACTTCACAACCGGTATCGTCGTTTTTCAAAAATTGCAAAAGCTATAATGGAAAAGAAAACAAAGATTTTGGGATTAAACTGGATTAAGAGAGATCAAGATCAAGATCAATTAGTTTTTCAGGATGACAACTTGCCGACGAATCACGATCGATTCCAATCAAAACCAATACATGTGAGATGATCAACCAAATGCTTAGGTTGAAATTGATCAAGAACAAATTGGATTTGGTTCGAAATTGATCATTCAACAGGTTCATGGTTTCATGATTGTATTTCCGAGATAACCACAATGAACTGGTGGTCAACAATATGGTCAGAATTGATGCAAAATACGTAAGGCCATTCTTGACCGGATCGTTGGGGTCATCACGAAAATAAACATCGACCAAGATGGTGAAACTGGTCAAATGATCACATTTACAATGGGACTGGCGGCGATCCGAAACGGTCCAATCATATGTACAGCCATCGTTGGACCAACAATGACTACGGTTATCCCAGTAGAAACAACCGGGACGATCCAGGAATCGGAGCTTGTCGAAATTTTTGGTACTTGGGAACAACAAAATAGAGAGAGAGAGATTATATAGATAATTCAGAGATAATCCCCAAGCTTACCTTAAGCTTAAATTATAATCATTATTCAATGAAATTGATTCTGTCGTGAAATTCGAGACCACCAATGAAACTACGGCTGCGTTCAATTCATACCTTGAAGGTTTGCCTCCTTCAAGATGGTTTCGCTTGCAAATTTGGGCGGGAAGATATTTATTCCGGACCATGGAAGCCGTCGAAGGAATGGGCGTTTTCGAATCAGCCTTGGAGCTTTGGTGGAATCGTCTGATTTTTTCGGGCAAACCCAGAACGGGCAGATCGATTTGGGCTTCGTGCATGTCAAACTTCAACGAATCGTTTCGATGTAATCGTTCATATTTGGAATGGAAACGGATGTTGTCCAACTCGATCACCACCGATTGATTTGTGGTGGAATTTTGTTTCGAATTGATCAATTTGGACATCGATTCGAGGATGTCCAAGATTTTCGCCGATGAAATCAATCGCTGTTCGGTTTGCATTTCCCACCAAGCATCGGATTGGTCGAGCAGAACATCCACGGTGCTCAATGATGAACTGGTCAAATTGACCGCTTGCGATATTTCCAATTCGTCCGCGATTCCGATCACTTCTGCAACGATTGTGGTCAAATTGTCCAGCGATTGATCTACGACATCCGATGAGATCGATATATTGCCAGCGATTTGTTCCATAATCTCTTCAATATCATCCTGGATTTTGTCGACTTTCTCTTTGGAAATTTCGAAGAATTCAAAAAACTTAAATTCAATTCAGTTCAAATCAAAAAAACCAAAATCAAACCTTACCACTTGTGGGAGTTTTAGCTGTGGTTGATGTGGGCGTGGTCGATGTTCCGTTGGATGATGATGGTGGTGGTGATTCCGTCGTTGGTCGTGGTTGAGAACATTTGAACGTTTTCAAACATCTCAGATGTTCCACCGGTCTTGGAAGCGGATCCGAATAATCATCTGGATTTCCGGATGTTCCGACGAATGAATCCGGCGGCGCAGGGCTGGACATCATCATCATCATCATCATTTTCCGTTGTAGTTGTTGTTTTTGTTCCAAACAAATCAGATCACAATCATCTACAGAATTTCGAAGTTTTGGCGCCATAGAATAATTCGAAAAAAAAAATCAAAAACGATTGCAATGACATCTGGTTTCCAGAAATTGAAACAGCGAAAACCCGAAAAAAAATTCAAAATTCAAAATTCGAAAAAATATACCATTTGCCATCATCATCGCTGCATGCGGAAACAACATTATTATTATGGACATGATGATGATTATGATTTGGATATGATGGATTCTCCACCGGCTAATGCTCATTCGGCTGCTGCTGCTGCTGCTGCTGAGGATGATCATCATCATTTTGCCTGATGGCCTCCTGTTGAGTGTTGGTGGTGCACCGGATTGCCAAATCTTTCTTTGGCTTTGGTTTAACACTACACACACGCACACACACACAAATATGTTGATCCAAATGACGATTTGGATTTGGAGAGAATTAGGTCTCAATTAGGTTTCAAATCCGCGCAACAAACATAATTACAATGAAATTGCATAATAAAATAATAATATCATAAAACGAAAATCATCCAATAGAAACGTAGCTAGTTCCTGTAGCGTTGTGATGATACGATGGAAAATACGTTCAAGATGATGATGGTGCACCATGATGATCCGATCCGTCAATCCGTCGATCCGCTGATGATGGTTACCATGGTGACTGGAATTTTGACGGAATCCAAATCTGGATTTGATTTGATTTCGATCATTCTGAACAAACAACGAACGATTTCGCGCCAAACGATCACAAGCGAGCGAGAGAGAAGCAAGAATTTTCGCTTAGACATACGCCAAAGAGAACGCCTTTTTGGGTTTATTATTATTTTTCGTCTTCCACCAAAAAAAAGCAATAAAATCACAATCAACATCAACATTTATTTATTAGAGAGAAAAACATTCCAAGATTTGGTGACATGATGTCGTCGGTCGTTTTGGGACATCTAACATCCAAGACGTCAAGACGATCATCATCATCAACCAACCAGTCAGCCAGCCAGACATTTCGTTGCCAAAATGCAATAAAAAAAAACGTTCCGATCTTAATTGTGCTGCTGCTTGTTTAAAGCACAGATAGCGACTGGTGGTGGTGGAGGGAGAAGAAGAAATTTCGCACCGAAACCAACAACAACAGCAGAAAATCATCATTTGAATACAACATTGTGATTGTAAATGACAAACAAAAGCAAACAACAATAAAGATGAAGACAAGCAAAAATGAATGTTGGCAAACAATCATAAACAACTATGGCCGAAAAAAATTTGATCATGGATGGTCGTGGTCCTGGTTGGTTGATTGGTTGGTTAGCCCACATTCGAATAAGCAGGATGGTTTGAGCGGCGTGGTCCACACCATCAATTTCATTGATATTGATCATTTAAATTATCATCATATAAATTGGTAATATTACCATTGAACACATCCAATGGTAGGGAATTGAGCTGAAATCGTGATCGTTGTACACCGAATTGGTCTTGGATATAGCGAAAATCCTGCGAGAACAAAACAAAAGAAAACAAAACAAAAACAGTTACGGTTTTCGCAAAAATCATTTGGATCATTTACCACTGTGGATGGATCGATGTTGTTCATATTCGTATTTCTTAGCTCGTTCCAATCAAACAACAACGAATCGGTTAGTTCACCGAAAACATTAAAATCAATCAAAATGATTGTAGCATTGTTGGGCCGCAGAATGTCAATAACAACTAAATTGGTGAGGGGAAAACCAAAAATGATTTTGTGAAAAAGATTGTCGGCGGCGATTCAAAAAGAATACAACGTACAATTGTTCAAAGTGAATTTGCCGGCAATTTCTTGATTGAAAAACGTTTCAATATCATTGATAATATCATTCATTTCTTTTTGTACATAATCATAATAGGTGCGAACATCACGTTGACAGATTCCGATTAGTTTGTTGTTCAAACAAAAACATCTAAATTCCATTGATGGATTCATGTTTATCCATTTACGCAATACAAGTTCATATTCAATTTTGGCGGATTCAGACGGCGGATTTTCTCCATCATAATCTGAACAATGTTCGAATCTGGAATTGAATTGAAAAACAAAAGAAATTGAATTTAATTTCGATTTGTTGTCATGTTTTGGATCATCAATCAACAATCTTACGGTTCGGTGAGATCATGGACGATTTTATCCGAGCTTTTGAGCAATAGAAACACACTGGTCAAATCGGAACATTTGGTTCCAGTGGCTTGGATCCAGCTGGCATCTTCACATGAACTCCAATTCAATTTTGGAAACACGTGACCAAAACGTTGTAAACATTGGCGGATTTGTTTTTCTATTTTCGGAAATTCTATCACCGGAATGTCTTCGACGTCGTCGTCTTCTTCTCCTACTCCTGCTTCTTCGGTTGGTTGTGGAACATTATTATTGTTGTTGTTGTTGTTCCATTCGTTGGAATGATTATCACCTTGAATTTCATTGTTGTTGTTGTTGTTGTTGTTGTTGTTGCCATTGTTGTCGTGGCCATTTAGCGAGGAGGCAAATTCCGAATTGCAACTGTTAATGGTTTTTCTTGGTTAGTTTTGGAATTGATCAGAATAGATCGCAGTACCTTTCTGGTAGGACTATACCATCCGAAAGAATGTAATCACAGAATTTTTGATCCAATTTGATGATTTCACTAAATTTTCGACCAAAACAAAAAAGACAATTTTTTTCGAGGTTCAGAACAAATTCGTTCAAACATTACCTTTCAATGGAAAGATGACCAAAAATCGGATACCACTGGTCAAAACTACACTTGAGAACATCATCGATCAACATTATTTGAAAAAAAAATCACAAGAATCTAAACAAAATCTAAAAAACAAATTTGGAATTTTTTGACACACAACACACATGCATGCACATGCCAAAATGTAAACACACAATTGCTAAGGAGAAAGTTCCCGTTTTTGTTTTCCTAAAAAAATCTTTCCAAAAACTTCGTCTCTCCGGCTATTTCTACCTAATTTGGATTTTAGCTCTTTTCTAAGATTCTAGGTGGAAATAGCCGTTTCGAATCTTCAAAAAAAAGACAGATTCGAATGCCAATGTCTGGATGTGTGTTTTGAAATTTTTTTTTGTCCTGAAATGATTCCAACAACAAGGATTCAAATCGTGTCGGCAACACACACAACCGAATCTCAAACACAAGAAGTGCCACTACGATGGTTCCAACTAAAACAGAATACAATTTTTTTCAACTGCTAGCAACACCAATTTTTGGTTTTTCCTTCTCGGCGATGCTCTGCAGTTCCAGGAATTCGATGGATCGGCCATAAGGAATTCGCGCATTGCAGCGTTGCAGTGTGTATTCTCATTCTGTGATCAGTTGCCTGCCAACAACCATGGCGCCAACATTATTCCGGGGACATTTGGCTTTTGGATTGTGATTCTCATTCGTGTTCTGTGGGTGTGTGTGTGTCCACGGATTCTGGAATATCCATTGCTTTGGCCACCACCATTGGCCGGCGCGAACGCCCAAATTGTTCGTGGGTGTGTCTTTCCGCCCTTTTATTTCTTGGCCTGGCGCCTTGCTCCCAATCCGGAAACGCAACCCTAGAGGACTATAAAAATCATTATCATTATTATTATTAATGTTCTTCGTTTCTTCGTGATGCAAATAATAATAAAAGAACAAGACGAGCGGAAATAGAAATTGACTATTATTCGAAATCATCATCTTCATCATCAGAATCGCTTCGAATGTTCCGTTATTCTTCTTCTTCACGCCATCATTTTATATTGTGTTTTGCCTCCAAATGGATTCAAATGCCATGGGGGAGGATGGAAACTCTGAGAATATTCCTTCCCGTATTCCCAAAACCATAATCGTGATCTTTTCGCTCGTTTTTCATCAATTTGGAATTTTGGAACAAGTGCCCGAGAATCCGAAAATCCGATCGGTTCCAAGAATCCACCCTTCAAATAATAATTTTCAACTAGAAATATGATTGCATCCATCCGATGACATACTAACGGTACATCAAATCCAATTTCCAATGATGATGATGATGATCAATTCTTGGCGCCATCTCTTTGTTGTTCTTCTTCTTGTTCTGTGTTTGTTTCGTTCGGGCGCCATATGATATCCACCACCACCCCCATTATCATCATCGACATGGATCCCAAGGCCGATCGACCACCACCTTTGTTCTGGTTCTGGAAGATCCTGCTAATTTCGCTTGTTCTAGCGGCACACGTCCAACAGATTGATACTGTTGGTGGGCGTGGCGTGGCCATCTCCTCAAAAGGTAAACCTATATTCCGAGGGTGGGAGTTTGGGGAGGCGGGATTCAATTTATTGAGTTTTCCTATTCCTATTTCTACCCTCTATGTGTCTAGGCAATCGTATGTCCATTGGTGCCAAACCGGTGGATGCCGATGAAGATAGCGGTACATTAACCGTTATTTTGGTTGTTATACTTCCGGTTGCTCAAATGTTTGCCGTACTATTGTTGATCATATTCATACGGATGTTTTATCGTTGTGTTAGCAATAGTTTCCGGCGATTTTCTTGTTTTTGTTGTCGAGGTTGTTGTTGCTTGAATGAAGATGGTGGTGGGCGTGATACTGCCGGGAGTGGGAGTGGTTGGGGTGGTTCCCAATCAAAATCCACCAATCAAAAGTGTGATAAAAAAATCAAGGATAAAACGAAAACGATGTCGAAACTGAAACCGAAATCCAAAACCAAAACGAATAATTTTAAAGGGCCACCCCATGCCACACCCATACCCACAACGGCCACGCCCAACAACAACCAAAAAAATTGTCTAGGCGTTGATGATCCATCCAAACAGTCCACCACCACCATCATTCCGCTTACCAACATGGTCAACAGATATCAATGTTATGTACCGGAAGTGGTTGCAAAACAACCACCACCACCTTCCACTTGTACAACCAGAATGTGTTCCCCCACAATGGTGGGGGATGGTCAGCTCAAACAGCAGCAGCAGCAGCTACAACAAAAATATCACCCGGCTTCAAACCACGATTCCAATACTGGCAGCACTTCATCGGCTGCCACCACCAGCAAGTGTCCGCCACCACCACCCCAGCCACGCCCATCATCATCAGGAACGATTCTGCCCATACGGCCAATGATGGATAATTGTGTGCTACAGATTGAGCAGAATATGGTGGATAAGAATCCGGTGGCCACCACCACCACCAATGTTAGTGCCTCTGCTGCCTGTGTGAATGGCGTTCCAAATTCGATCCAAAACCACCACGATGATGCGGATGATGATGATGATTCACAGTGCCCATATTTTATTCATAAAAATGATCAATATTCTGGGATAGCTGGGAACGATGAAAATGGCATCGAAATTGATCAAGTAGGAAGATTCGGCCCGAAAGCGTTCCAAAAGCTAAGCAAATCACATGATAAAATGATGATGATGATGAACAAGAAATCCCAAGATCATTCAATGATAATGATGGTGATCGATGATGAATTCAATGATGAGAATCATCATCATCATCATTTGGAATCATCAAGCTCAATCAATGGATTGGAAGATTTGATCGATGATGTCGATGATGATGGCGATGATGATGATGATGATGAATTCCATGAGAATGGCCAGTTCCAACAACAACAATCACAACCGCAACAACAGCACGAACAGTGCACGGTCCAATCACCATCATGCATCATCATGCAATCAGCCTTGAAAATTAGCAACCAGAACCAGAACCCGAACCAGAATCCGAACCCGAACCCGAACCAGAATCCTAACTTGAACAACAATGAAATCATTAATTGTTGTGATCCATTACTGCATCCAGTGCAGCAGCATCCTGGACTGGGTGGATTCAGTGGCCACTCCCACTCCCACGCCCACTCCCACCACGACAACCACGACAACATGATGATGATGTGGACATCATTGATGAATTACCAACAACAACAACAACTACAACATCATCGTCCACCACCATTGACTACATTCAAGCCTACAGCGATAGCGGCGAGGAGGTTTCTGAATTGCAGCAATCCGACAAAAAACAACAAATGTCCACATACTTATTAAGCAAATATTGATGATGATGAATACATGGCCAACATACACACGCGGATACACACACACACACGGATACACACGGATACACAAGAATCCGGAATCCGGATCCGTTGCATCATGATCAGATTATTAGGAAACTATCCTGGACTCTGAACTAAACTAAACTGAATTTGTTGTTTTGGGGAGAATTTCGGGATTCACAGGGCGTTCCGGATTCAGGGAGCCAATGCAAGCGAGAGAGAGGGAGTGGGAGTGAGCTTGGCCAAAACATTGATCAAATATTTGGTTTGCTGCTTATTCAAATTAATAGCATTACCGACCGACGCCGAGAAAGTCAAATGAAGAAAACTTTTCTATTTTGTTTTTTCCGTTTCGTGTTTTTTTCTGCGAATTATTTTTTTTTTATAATAATAATATTAATGAACCTAAAGTTTTATTTATTTATTTTATTTTTTTTTTGGGAAAATTTTCGTTCCAAAAAGTTCCAATCGCGCCCACATGCCTTCTTCAATTTTCTTCGAAAAAAAATATTATAAAGAATGAATAAAGATGCCATTCTAAAAATAAAACACCAAGATGGTGCTGCTGCTGCTGCTAGGGGTAGTGGTCCGAATGGGCGTGTGCATTTATGATGGCCGTCCTATAATGTAAAAAAATAAAATAGAAAATTTTATCAAGTTTTTTATCAAGCACAAATGTCTCTTCGCCCATCATTTGGGCCACTGTACTGGGTACGGTATGTAAATGTACGCCGAAAGGGCGGGGCCTATTTATTGCACTATAAATATTATCGAGTAGAAGCCAGCCCATTTTCAGCTGGTTTTGATTTATTCAAATTTTTTTGCAAAAAAAAATAATTTCGATGCAAAAATAATGATTCAGCAAATGCACTTTAAACAATCTGATGATTTAAATTCTAATCAATCGAAAGGCCTGAAGAGACACGAGGGCCGATGGCCGAGAAGGGCGGAGCAAGTGTAGCTATCGTTTAAAAAAGGGCGGGACCGCCAAAAAAAAAAAGGAAGCCACCAATGGTGCGCATGCGCACAGGATTATGGAGAAAATTTCGAAATTTTTTTTTCGTTTTTCGTTTTTTTCGTTATTTTTTTCGTTTAAACGCCAACGTAGAATTTTTATAATTTAATTTGGAACGAATTTGGAAACAATGCTTTTCCGAAAACAGAGATTCAAGCTCTCGCTCTCTCTCTCTCTCTCCCGTCGTGTGTCTCGTTTTCGTTCGCATCGTGCCCGAGCGCGGAATAAAACCCTAGAATTTAGAATTTTAAGCTCTCAGGTCTTAATGTCCCACACACACGTTGTTGTTGTTGTAGCACACGTTTGGTAATTTGGATGGTCGAGCGAAAAAACAAGCGAAATGACGAAATGAAATGTGCCATAAAAAACGGAAAATTTGCCAAGAAATTCTCACCCCCCTCCCTAGAAGATCTTAGGATCCAGCATCATCATCATCATCATCATTTTGGATCCAAAAGGATCCTCCTGTGTGTGTGTGTTCGTGTTTATTTGTCAACTACAATCAATTGTGTATGTTTATTCCAAAAAGGGGCGCGACCAAACACCCAAGAGAGAGGTGTGCAAGGACAACAACAAGAAGAAGACTATAAAGAAGAAGAAACCCAAAAAAAAAGTAAACGAGAGAAAAGCATTTATATTTATGGCTTCTCCATTCACAATGCATTCAGAGGAGGAATATTTTTTTTCCAGGGAAAATGGGATCCATTATGGGAAGACGCACGCCCAATGGGGAGGGGCCAATTCTTCGTGTTGTTGTTGGCGTGCTCGTCGCTTGATCGTGGCGCCAGGATCCACGCGCAGAGGATGGATGGATGGATGGAGAATATTCTCGCCCGAATTGTGAACAAATTGTGATGGTTGTTGTTGGTTGTCGTCAAATTTTGTCGATTCAATTAATAATTGAAAGCCGCCACCAAAAACCAAGAAAACGGCGTCGACGACGACGACGATGAAAACTTTTTTTCGCCAAGTTAGAAATTTGTATCGAAACGAGAGATCTTACACTAAAACGGCACGGGATCAAATAGATCTTCGGGAATTATTTATATTCCGGATAGTGGCAACTTTTTCTTGTCCCTCGTTCTCGTTCTATTTTTCTAGGTTGATAATTTCATTTTGCTGCATCGTTTTCTGGGGTGTGAGGGTGTGGTGGTCGAGGTGGGTGTGGTCGGACACCAACCAGAATCCTATGTTGCTTGATTCGTGCTTGATTTATCATTTTTTTTTGTGTTTGGGAAATTCTGTTGGGAATTAATATGAAAACGAAAATCAACCAACGAGCGACCGACCAAATGAACCGTTTCTTCGGGATGATTTTGATTGTGGCCGGCCAGGCGCCAGGCTCCATTGGATTCCGTATTGAACGGGACCGGCTGTGTTCCAGGAACAGCAAGCAACCAGCAGCAGCAGGCGAGAGAAATGTAGATCCATAAATTTCATCAGTTTTCATTTGATAATTTTCAAAATGTGTGTGCGTGTGAAGTAGAAGGGGCGTGGCCTGGTGGATGGCTAAAATCAATTAAAATTCAAATTGAATGAAGAGGCTGGCGGCCATGATCCAGTTGGGCGTCATCGATGGGCGCCAGAGCCTGTCATCATCAGGAATGTGTGTCGGTTCGTTCATTCATTCATTCATTGATGAACCGAAAATGATCCCGAATAATAATAAAAAAAATGGTGAGAAGTGTTTGTTTGCTGGCTCCTCTGGTTTCTCTGTTTTCTCGGTGGGATGTAATTGGATTTCTATTTGTTCTACCCGAAGGGAACAAAAGATAAGAATGGAAAATCTGCTTCAGGATTCTGGATTCTGGAGTCAGGATTCGTCCGGGAAACGTTCGTTCTAATTTTCTCAAGGTCAGAATCCGTGAGGTCCGATTCCGGCCAAACCAGAACAGGATATTGTTTGTCTTTGCTGGATTCTTCTGACGCCACTCTTTGGGCGCCAAGATTCGGCTCTTGATTTGATGCCGATCGACGAGATCCAATTTGAAATTAAATTTTTAAAGAAATGGATGGATTCGGATTGATGGATCCGAAACGTCGAGCAGAAACAAACAAACGACAAACAAATAGAAAAACAATTAAAAATTCATTTTCATTGTTACAGGTATATAATTTTCTCTGAATCCTCGATAAAGGACTCGACTCCGGATGATGCTAATGATGATGATGATTGTTGGTGGTGGTAACCTGCTCTCACACAGGTAATCATCAAGAATGTAGCCAAAAAAAAGTAAACGGAAAGTAGCAATCTTCTTCTTCATTCTTCTCCTCCTCCTTCTCCTTCACATTGAAATTTAAAACCAGCCAATCCTGGCCAATCAAACTTCATTAAATGTTCGTTTGTTGTCCATTTTGTTTGTTTGTTTGTTTTTCAATCGTGATCCACACACACGGGAATCGAAGAAGAGCGAGAGCTAGAGAACATGAAGGAAATCTTCAATCTTCAAACTGGCCACAACCGATCATCATCATCATCACTGGCCATGATCGTGGTGAATCATTTCAAGGCTTGATTACTTCGAAATAACAACAACGGTGTGAGCAAGTGTGTGCTCGCCGAAGCTGAATGTTCACCATCAACAAATTTTGAAGTTTTTGTTTCGTCGGCCAAAAGTTTGACTTTTGGGTTCAACGATTTCTGGGGCCTGAGAGTATGTGTCGGTGTGTCTCGGTGTTTCTAAATCGTTCCAGAGATGTGAATTATTGAGCGATAGTGTGTGTGTGTGTGTGTGTGTCTTTTGCAATCCGGATTCTGAGTGCAATTTCACCATCATAATCACAAGGGATCAACATCAACATCGGCAGCTTTAGTAAACTTTTTAATATTAAATTAAACCGAAACAGAAAATCCCGCGAATCCCGTGAAAGGATTAGTCGAATTTGTCGAACTTTTTTTTTGTCTGGCCATTCCCAAACACCAAACATGTTAACCCGGATTAACGGTTATTTATTGCACCACCACCACCACCATCATCATCATCATCATCGGGCGCTATTATCCTCATCACTATTATGGATGATGTTGATCCAACAGATTGGATCAAGGCTGGTACCGATCCGTGTCAACAATAATAACCAATGGGCGGAGTCAATGGTAAGTCCCCGAGATCCTGGGTGGGGCGGGTCTTCCACGTTAACGCCTGTTTCCCGCCTTTTGTTTCCGCGTTCGGCCAGACGCCCAAACGGTCCAACGGACCATTACTGTGGCCACGCCCACAACGTTATTGGGTGGATCGAAAACATCCACCATATCGGATATCACCATGGCAAGATGTCGGGATTAGAATGATCAATGTGGAGGATCAAATGATGAAATGTGATATAGTCAAATATAATGTTGAGAAATATGGCCGGATCATCAATGAATTTGTTGAAAGCGTACGTTCGAAATCATCATCAACATCAAATTGTCATCATCATTTTGACAACCACAGCCGCCAATCATGGTTGAAAGAAGTTCATATAATCATCGAGGATTACCATTGTGAGGATGACATGTATCCCGATTTCATCGTGGTCGTCGATCATGATCATCATCATCATCATCATGATCAGTCTTCGATGAATGAAACCTACCGGATTGAAGTTCAACCTAACTCGGGAAAAGCTTTGCTACAATCCCGAAATGTTTGGGGAATGATACACGCTTTGGAAACATTCACACAATTATTGTATATCAACGATGATGATCGTCGTGATGCTGGATGTTCAGAAATATTGATCAATGTTGGCCATGTTCAAGATCATCCACGATTCTCTTATCGTTCCATGATGATTGACACCTCCAGACATTTCATACCGCTATCGGTTTTGTTACAAAATTTGGCAAGTTTCCCCGAATTCCCGATCCGAATTCCAAATTCATTCATCTTCTCTCTCTCCACCCATTGCTCCTCCCACTGTCCCACCCA